>CM051270.1:59258849-59281349 GCA_027921565.1 Artemia sinica | reverse complement strand
CCTTGCCCTGAGGGGTGTGGGGGGCTTGTCATCTTCAAAGACATAATTTCCAGAATTTTCAACTATGTTGAACATAATGGCTATCTCAAAATTTTATTGGGTGTGTTTGGGAAAATGGTGGGCGTGAGAGAGGGTTTAGTTGCTCTCCAATCACTTTTGACTATTAAAACGGGTACTAGTCATTTCAATTTCAAATCGAATGAACCCTTTTTGAAGTTTCTACGACAAAGCTTTCCATAAAAACCTTATATGCCCCCAGGGCATAACTTACAACCCTCGTCCTGAGGGCTCTGGGGGGTTGTCATCCTCAAAGACCTAATTTCCAGAACTTTCAACTACTTTGAACAAAATGGCTATCTCAAAATTTTTATTGGGTGTGTTTGGGAAAATGGTGGGCGTGAGAGGGGGGTTAGTTGCTCTCCAATCACTTTTGACTATTAAAAAGGGCACTAGCCCTTTGAATTTCCAATCGAATGAGCCCTTTTTGAAGTTTCTACGACAACGCTTTCTATAAAAGCCTTATATGCCCCAGGGCATAACTTACAACCCTTGCCCTGAGGGCTGTGGGGGGATTGTTTTCCTCAAAAACATAATCTCTATCTGGAAATCAACTACGCTGAACAAAATGGCTATCTCAAAACTTTGATTGGATGGGTTTGGGGAAATGACGAGCGTGGAAGGGGTGTTATTTGTCTTCCAATCACTTTCGACTATTAAAAAGGGCACTGGCCGTTCCAATTTCCAATTGAATGAGCCCCTTTAGAAGTTTCTACGACAATTCCTTCGATACGAAGTACCCTGGTATGGAAAAAAATAATACATTGTGCCAACATCTTTCTTTACTTAGGCAGCGCTATTGCGCTGCCTGGGATTCTAGTAAAAAAAAAGAGACAATTTTAGATTACCTCGAGCCCAAAAAGGATGTATCCATTGCAATACATAACTGATTACATAACTGATATCTCAAGATTGAATATACTTATGAGGATGAAATTTATAAAAGTTGTCGAATGGGGCAATATTGAATTAAATTTTATAAATTATTTTGAATTTAAACGTTCAATGGAAATTTAAGTGCAATATTTTTTTTCTCTGCCTATTTCATTTAAAGAGACAAGACTTAGCTTTTTGAATAATTGCTTGGCTTTGGAAAAAGTGCCATAACACACTACTTAAAACAAAATTTACAAGATTACGTGACAAGTTGAAAATATAAATTAGAATGAGTTAGGAGTAGAAAGGAGGACCAGGAGATTCAGATCTGGAATGAAGGTCAGTAAGGAGGTCAGAAACGTTGAAGCCTTATGCCGAAGTTCAACAGGTTTTTGTTTTTGAATATTATTTCAAATCAGGCTTGCCGTCCGAGATATTAGGGACTTGGTTTCGTTTTCGAATACAATGTCAACCATTAAAACACACAATTGCTCAATAGAAAAAAAATGGCCTCTTTTGCTGATTGTTTTGTCCCAGATGCAGTTCAGGAATTAAAGATGAGGCACACTTTCTTGCCAGGTGCCAGCAGCTTTCTCAATTAATAGACATTTTCTTCTGGGGTGAGACCCTTATGTTCCTCAGAATCCTACTGACAACATTAAAAAGGGCAGTCTTTCACATTGGTTGATATATTAGAGAAGTAATGTAAAGAAAGGATAGTGAATTTAAATTTAGAATTTTTTTCTTCGGTGTTTGGTTTTTGGAAACTTTATTTTTTATTATTTTCACTTGCAGAAAATGGTTCACGTAGGGCAGGTGCCAATATCTTTGGTTGGGAGTACAACGTTTGGTTGAGGGAAAATTTTCTCTTGCTTCTTGTGGTTAACCCAGATTTCTAAAGGTATCTTTTTGGACCTGGGTTGATTATTCTGAGCTTACAGAGTCACACCAATGGCCCAGATACAAACCAAATGTATCAGCAGCGCCATAGCTCAAATACCTGCCAATACAGACAAGTGGTGGTTCTGGCCTAACTCCCACCTGGAGCAAAATCTTGATTAGTGATTCCCCCCCCCCTGTCTCCCAAAATTTTAAGGCTGAATTTTAACTGAATTTTCAGTTATTAACAATACTTTCCATTAATTTCAATCTGACTTATCTTGTTTTAGCCTCACAAAATTATGAATTATCTTGTCCCGATTGTTTGCTTCTAATTCTTCGCATTCTATACTCATTAATGCTAAATCACTTAGTCACTCTTGGCCCATAGTCAATTTGATCTTTCTTACTAATTGACTAAGTGCTGAACACCCTCGCTCTTCCAGCACCAAAGAAGTGACGGCAGCTGTGAAAAAGTTGAAACACGGACGTGAATCTTTTCTCAATGGGATCACGGCAGAGATGCTGAAGACATACCTTTAAGCCAGCATAATTGTTTGTGCTGGTCTTCTAGTGATCATCTGAAATAACGAAATAATCTCAAAAGATTGGATCAAGGCCATATTGGTCAAACTGTTCAAGAAGAGTGATGCGCTAATCTGTGACAACTGGAGGGGCAAAAAAAAATACATGCTTGAGAGTCATGTTGAGGGGAGTGTTCAATTAAATCAAAACACACCAGGTCCGTCCGTTCAGGTTGTCAAAAGGGCTTATCTCAAAAGTGGCTTTGGGCATTTAGTTGTAAATTTTATGGAATGATGAGGGGGTTGATCAATCGAATAAAATGCAACATGTATATGCTACTAGTGCTACTGCCACTACTGCTACGGCTACTGCTAATACTACTGTTATAACTCCTGCTACTGAAACTACTATTTCTGTTGTTGGGACTGTTGCTAAAGGAAATAAGGTGAATATTTCAGTGAATGTTGAGGATGAATCTGAACTAAATCAATGTGTACTATTTGCAACCAGGTTGTCAAAAGTGTGTGTCAGCAACATCTTAGGAACACTTAGAGCAATAATTTTAGATTTTCAGGGCATGATGAGGCGGATTTTTCACTGACCAAAATACTAGATGTACATACTACTGTTCCTTCCACTACTTCTACAACTGTTACTACTACTACTATTTCTACTACTATCCTAATTTGAATTTTGCCACAAATTGCAAGGTACTTCCCATTCTTCAAAAAAAAAATTCATAGTCTTGATTTACTTATCTCTAAGTTCACGAACACCATATTGAAAAAAAATCATTTATCACACTATCAGCACCTGGGATCGTATTATTTGTTTGTCGTTTAAAAAAACTACAACCCTCTATACGAAAAGTGATAAGATTGATTTTGATGATTAAAGAGGCACTAGCTTGGTTTCTGCTGGAAGCAAATTAATTAGCATGGTGATAATTTTCAGATTTGGAGATGCTGTAGATAAGGTTTTAAGAAAATAACTATTTGGTTTAGAAAGGGGAGAGGATACGTTGACCATAATTTCATGCTTAGATTAATAATTGAGGAGTACCTAAGTCACCAAACCCCCTCAATCCTCAGTTTTATAGACTATAAACGAGCATTCGTCTCAGCTGATAGAAGAGCTTTAGCGAAGGTCCTTTCCTTGTGTGGTATATCAGGAAAACACATTAAATTGATTAGTGCTATGTACGAGAATGACATTGCGGCGGTCAAGGTAGGAATTCAGGTTATTAGCTGGTTTCTTATTAAATCAGGAATAAAGCAGGTTTATTTCCTACAACCATTTATATGGATTATTTTGAAGGAATATGTCTTAAGCAGCAATTTATTAAAATTAATAAATTTTTAGAAGTTCTACGGTTCAGGGTGGAAGAGTAGGTTTGAAAATTTATGTTAAGAAGACTAAGTCATTAAGAGTAGGAATAAGTGAAAGTGAAAAGATGATTCTGAGTAACAAAAATATTGATCAGGTTGACAACTTCGGCAACCTAGGTAGTGTTATTAGTAATGACAGTGGGTGTAGCGGAGATTTTTAAAATAGAATAGCCGAGGCCGATGATGTTTTTTTGCAGTGGAAAAAAGTTTGGAAGAACAGGAAGACAAGTCTGCGTCCCAGGATTAGAATATTAGAAGCCACAGTAATGAAAGTCGTCAATTATGGTTTTGAAGCGTGGACATTCCCAAAAACGGTGGATGATTTGCTAAAAACTTTCCAGAGAAATTCCCCACAGATTGTTTTGAGTACCTGACCGGATGACCCTATCTCAAACAGTTAATTGTACGAAAGACATGGGTCAATCCCAATTTCCTGGGCTATAGGGAGAGAAAGGTTGAGATGGCTAGGACTAGTTCTGTGGATGAAGGATGACGGATTGCACAAGGTCAAGCAGCCTTCTCGTCAGGCAACCTTCTAGGCTAGGGCCAAACAAAAGCAGGTCACCCTGAACCTAGTAGGAGAATGTCGTAATGAAAGATTAAAGAGAAATGGGAACTTTTTGGGAGGGTGTAAAGTGGGAGAGTTTGAATAGATATGGATGAAGGAGGAGCTTGCCTAGCTGTGTTGGCCTTAGGTGGCGTGGTGCTGCAGTAAGTTGTAAAGTTTAGTAGTAATAGTAAAGGTTTAGCATATCTGTAGTTTATACGCTACATATTAGGAGTTCGATTGAGATAATTGACCTATAGTGTTCAGTCATTCTGTTAGAGCAGCGGTTGGGGAACAGGGGTAAATTACCCCAAATGGGATAAAAATGAAATTTTTGGGGGTAAAAATGAAACTTTTGTGAGTAAAAAGTATTTATTTTTGATATGCTATTTTATAAACCTGTTAGTATTTTTTGTACTTAAACAATTCAGCAACATATGCAGGCCACGCCATCTTACTCTCCACCACTAGAGTAATCTCGAGTTAAATTTTTGCGCAGTAAAGCACAGCCCCGCTACCTACTTAGTCCGTGCCATGCCTTCAAGATACAAATACATTGATGAGTCCGAAAGCCAGTTTTTCTAGTTAGTTGCTGACAAGACCATGGGCACCAGCAAGGGGGGACAGGGTCCCCCCTAGAAATTTGGGACTATAAAGTAATTATCAGCAAACCAAAGGAAAAAGAGCAGAATAGGGAAAAAACATGAAAAAATGTGAGTTGTGCCATTGTTGGCTGCCTGCCAATAATATAAGTTCTAATTTGTGACTGAGTGACCAGTTTCTAGTTTTCCACAAACATTTTTTCGTTTAATAATAAAAAACACAAGTTCGTTTAATAATAAAAAACACAAGGAAAACAACTTAATAAGGGGCAATTTCGGTAAACATATGCCGTCAACTTTTACTTGCATTGCAAGAGTACCCATGAGCTAATATATGAAGCCACTACAATCACAAATGTTTACCTTGAACGGAATGCTGGGAATGTTTGTATTTTCCCCTTGAACGGAAACATTTTTTTTTTGTTTTAATATCATTTTTTTTTCAGGAGTAATTGTATTTATCTAATTGTCACTTTGAAAAAGATTTAATTTTTTACACTTCTGAAGTATAAAGGCGTCAAATATATATGGGGTTTTTGGTATTCAAAAAATGTTGAATTAAAAATGTTTATTTAATTTTCTTTATTTTAGTTTTAATGTTTTACTTTGAGCAAACTACTTTGATCATGCTTTACTTTTTATAAACAATTGAGTCTAAAGGCATTAAGTATTTTGGTGTTTGATAATCAAGTTCAAAACTGTCGATATTATAAAAAAATATCCGTCCACCGCTTCTGCATTGCTCAACAGAACTGAATGCTGGGAGTTTATATCTTTGTTTTTGTAAGTAGGCTAATGCTTTGTGTATTTTTTTGTAATTAGTTACTTTTTTTAATTTTTAAATACTTTTAATTTAATTGCCATACTTTTTCGATTGCCTTTAGAAAAGTGTTTGTTTGTAAGCTTCATTAAATAAAAAAAAACAAGTTTTTTCAACTGATTAATTAAAAAAACTTTTTCCACGAAATAATTTTTTTAAAGAAAAGTAAAGAACTCCATTAAACAAAAAATGAGCAAAAATAAAATCAAATAATCTACCAACCGTGAAACTACCACAAATCAGCATCAATAAATAAATCAAACCCAAAACGAACAGAAAATTACAATAAATAACCAAGTCAAACTCAAAACAAGCAGAAATTAACATAAGTTGGGTTCAAAATCCCTATGCCTTTCCAAGGCAAGAACATAATTTGCACTTTACGGAAAACAATGTAAATGTTTTTACTTTTATAACTTTAATAAATCAAATAATATTAACATTTTGATTACTAAATATCAGCATACGATATTAAACTGACAATGCAAATTCATTTGTATTTATTCAATAAAGTGCAAATTATGTTCTGGCCTTGGGAAGGCATTGGGGTTTTGAGCCAAACTTGTGTTAATTTCTGCTCGTTGTGAGTTTGACTCGGTTATTTATTGTAATTTCTGTTCGTTTTGGGTCTGATTTATTTATTGATGCTGATTTGTGGTAGTTTCACGCTGGGTAAATTATTTGATTTTATTTTTGCTCATTTTTTATTTAATGAAGTTCTTTACTTTTCTTTGAAAAACTTATTTTGTGGAAAAAGTTTTTTTTAATTAATTTCTGTTCGTTTTATATTGACATAGTCTTTTCAGGGAAAAAAAAAATAATACTTTAAATCTTTTTGTTTTTTTAAGAATTTATAGTTTGACCTACTATTTATATGCTGGTGGAAAATTTTCAGCAATTTTTAACAACATGCACCCTTTTAAAAATCCGGACACAAATAGTAGTGTTTAATTTAGTTTCATACCTCCTCTAGTTGACCTGAAATGGAAAACTTGATACCATTCGCAAAAAAATCTTTTTACTTTCCTTGATAGCTTGGATACACTTGCGCTATTTTGATTTGGTTAAGTTTTAAGAGCAGAAGTAGCCCCGAAAGTTTGAACACAATACCCTCAGTCGTTCTTGGGATACTGCTGAGATGCCTTATCGGGAATTAGCATTAATACAGTGCATTTTGCTTTAATCTTATGGCACCATTTAGTTTTTAAACATAAAGGCAAATGGGAGGGTGGGCGTGGGAGGGGGATTAGTTTCCCTACAATCCCTTTTGACTATATAAAAGGGCATCAGCCCTTTCTATTTTCAATCGAATGAGCCCTTTTGGAAGTTCCTATGACAACTCCCTCGATACAAAGTGCCCTGGTCCAAACAACAATAACAACAAATAAATAATACATTATACCCACATCGATCTTTACTATAAAAATGTCAAGCCTTCCAATCACTTTCGACTATTAGAAAGGGCACTCGGCCCTTCGATTTCCAATCGAATGAGCCCTTTTTGAGTTTCTACGACAACACTTACTATAAACACCTTATATGCCCCCAGGGCAAAAATTACAACCCTTACCCTAAGGGCTGTGAGGGTGGTTGTCATCCTCTAAGACCTAATTTCCAGAACTTTCAACTACGTTAAAGAAAATGGCTATCTCAAAATTTTGATTGGATGTGTCTGGGAAAATGGTGGGCGTGAGAAGGGTGCTATTCACTCTCCAATCACTTTCAACTATTAAAAAAGGCACTAGCCCTTTGAATTTCCAATCGAATGAGCCCTTTTTTAAGTTTCTACGACAAAGCTTTCAATAAAAATCTTATATGCCCCAAGGGCATAACTTACAACCCTTGCCCTGAGGGCTGTGGGGGGGGGGGGTGGATGTCATCCTCAAAGACCTAATTTCCAGAACTTTCCGTAACGTTGAACAAAATGGATATCTGAAAAATTTTGATTGGATGTGTTTGGATAAATGGTGGGCGTGGAAGACGTGTTAGTTGCCTTCCAATCACTTTCTACTATTAAAAACGGCACTAGCCATTTCAATTTACAATCAAATGAGCCCATTTTTAAGTTTCTATCACAACGCTTTGAATAAAAAAACTTATATGCCCTCAGGGCATAACTTACAACCCTTGCCCTGAAGGTTGTGGGGAGTATCCTCCTCAAAAACATAATTTCTATCCGGAAAACAACTACGCTGAACAAAATGGCTAACTCAAAATTTTGGTGGGATGTGTTTGGGGAAATGATGGGTGTGGAAGGGGTGTTAGTTGCCTTCCAATCACTTTCGACTATTAAATAGGGCACAAGCTACTCCAATTTCCAATCGAATGAGCCCTTTTCGAAGCTTCTACGACAACTCCTTCGATTCGAAGTGCCCTGGTCTAAGACCAAGAACCAAAAAAAAAATACATTGTGCCAACATTGTTCTTTACTTAGGCAGCAATATTGCACTGCCTATGATACCATAATTCAAGTGAATACATGAATTATCCTTAGACATTTCCTCACTAAGCTTTATTTGCAGATATTATTTTTTAAGCCAATTAGTTTTCGGTTGTTAAGAAGAACTTCTTTGTTTAAACTAAAAAAAAACTGGAACTTGGAGTCTTCGGCTCTTCCGCGTATTATTAGTGCACAGAAAAGCTACTGTCATTCTTATTATTAAGGCCTATGCACGATGATATTTTACTAATGCTAGGATCTAGCTACTGCTAATTCAAGCCAATCAGATTTTTCATAGAATTTTTTGATAGGCTCGGGTCAACATTAGCTAAATCTTAGTATTATTAAAACCTCATTATGCAAGGGCTTTTATTAAATCCAACCAAACCAAAACTTCAGTAGTGACAGCATGATGAGTTTGACTGACCATTCCCCCGTCGAATCCCGATCCCGACACTTTTTAAAGAAACTTCTTCAAGAAGCAGGTACAATTAATTTTCTTCGAGATG
Organism: Artemia sinica; assembly: GCA_027921565.1. Lineage (NCBI taxonomy): Eukaryota > Metazoa > Arthropoda > Branchiopoda > Anostraca > Artemiidae > Artemia > Artemia sinica. The sequence goes on along the minus strand of CM051270.1, from coordinate 59,272,706 downwards.
CAGGTGCTTGTAACGTAACAGGGTTTATCTTCTTCGTCATGCTGGTGCTTGTTACGTAATAGGGTTTGTTTACATATGCAAAGGATCTTTTGGTTAATACATAATAAGATTTTTTACTTTTGGTTGTTACATAATAGGGTTTGTTTGCTTATGCAAATGATTTCTATGGATATTACGTTGTAGGGTTTGTTAGAGTCCGTTAGTCAAGCAGGGAAGTCACGGCTGTAAAAAAATTTATCATATTTACAGATGAAGATGTATAATATTACGTGACTTGTTTTGGTTCCGCTGGACCTTTGTGATTCGGCAAAAACTGGTTTTGTAGGTTAACGACACCTGAGTTGTTCGATTTCCTCATTATTGAAAATAGTTCAGTGTGTCAACATCGAGGATATCATTCTTTACTAATGAATGCTTTTACTCTATTGGATATTGAAGGTGCTAGCAATATCAAAATGACAGCTAGAGTGCCTAACGTAGCCGTAGAAATTACAATGGGTTGCCGACTAACCCTAGAATGGGATGAGATGTTTGCGCGATATATAATATCATTAAGCAAATTCAAGTCGGAAGAATAGTTATACTTTGCAGCAAAAGTAAATATAATGTTTATACAAAGATTACAAAACGGATTAAATGCATTAGTGAAATATATTTAAGACAACAATCTAGGTAGATCTATCGAAAAGGAGTGAGTTTGTTACTAGCGAGAAAGAATCTCAATTCTTATGCTGGTCTATAATATTTGTGCTTTAAAAATATTTGTGAATTTTTTTATTAATAAAACTTGTATGTACAAAAGTATGTGTCCTTTAGATTTTTTCTTCGCCATATAGGTAACCATCGGTAACAATAAGTGGTGGCAGCTCGTCAGGATTCAACTTGTACTCATCTTGGCATGCAAAGTTAGGGTCACGTTTTCTGCAATATAATGTTTCTTCGTTTTTATTATATCTCTTCGTAAAGTCAATGATACTATTTTTATTCATATTATAAAAATTCACATGTTTCAATTTTCTTATTTGAAGCAATGTCACGTTCAAAATCCTCATATGAAGAATCACTTTCTGTAACAGCCAAATAAAAATCAGTAGGTTTATAATCACAGTAGCCAGTATCTTCACAGCCATGTCGTAAAAACCAGACTCTTTTATTATTCTAGCAATTTAAGCGTATGCCAGGTTCATCCTCCCAAAACAATTTAACACCACAACGATACCATTCTCTTAAGAATAAACTGAAATCACGTTTAGGATTTCTTGTAATCATGCAAGGGTAAGTATTGTCCTAATGATCATGTTTATCATAGTGACAATTGGAGCATATGAAACCTCTAGTGTGAGAGTCACAAGCGTCTTCATGACAGGAATTACGGCCTTTAATTTGCACTGCGTATATCTATGCAATTTACATGAATTGAATAATCTACATTTTTCATTATAGACATCAACAATAGTACAAGTCTCACAGGATGACCCTCTGCCCAATGTGAGCAAACATAATGGACATATGTAAAACATTTTTCAATGTTGACTGTCTCACTTCCAAAAAGAAACTCACTTGCGATCAATAAAATAAATGAATGTTCGTTGCTATCACTTGTCGCATATTCGGTCACTAGAGATATGGGAAGAGTAACTGAAACTCTGGGTAATCTTCAAATAGATGCGTAATATCATTTTTTTCAATTAATATATCAATGTATCGACTAAATACCTTGGGATTATGACACATAAATTTCAGACAATAGTCCAAACACGGATACTAATTTTTTATTATAACGTCAATCATTTTCTTAGTGAAGATTCTCTTTTGCACTGACAATCTTTGAAAATTATCATCTAGAATTAGCCATTTTTCCAAAGTAACAAGCTTTCCTATAATTTCCTGTTGTCCACTTTATTCATTTTTAATCCTGACACTCTCACTGCTTATTATAGACTAACAAGAGAATCAAGATTCTTTCTTGCTAGTAACAAACTCACTCCTTTTTTATTTCACTTTTGCTATTATTCTCCACTATTATTTCACTTTTGCTATTATTCTATGACGAACTCAATAAGAATTCCAAATAGGGATAAGTCCTTTTATTAGACAGTGAAACGAGAGTATAAAAGAAATAGTCTAAATATTTCGATGACACAGTCGGTCATCATCGTCAGTAGAGTTACTAACTTATCAAAATTAAAACAAACTGCTTTTATACTAAACAAAATAATCACTTCCGGGTCAAAGCAAGTTACCAGTCCATTGACTTAAAAAGTTCACTAACTGTTCTTGAATTTTTTAATACTGCGTTGAGTAAAGGTGGTACAAGTTTCTTCGAAATTGCAGGTCAAAGCAGGTTACCAGTCCATTGACTTAGAAAGTTCACTAACTGTTTTTGAATCTTGTAATACTGCGTTGAATATTCTTCTAATTAAAAATGAAATAATACTGAATTTATAGATGCTAAATTTATCTTTTTATTCTTCTAATAGCAAATGAAATGTTGCTGATTCTGAAGTTGGTCTATCATCCCCATATATACGACGTTGCTATTATTCTCCATGACCACACTGCCTATTCTATGACGAACTCAATAAGAATTCCAAATAGGGATAAGTCCTTTTATTAGACAGTGAAACGAGAGTATAAAAGAAATAGTCTAAATATTTCGATGACACAGTCGGTCATCATCGTCAGTAGAGTTACTAACTTATCAAAATTAAAACAAACTGCTTTTATACTAAACAAAATAATCACTTCCGGGTCAAAGCAAGTTACCGGTCCATTGACTTAAAAAATTCACTAACTGTTCTTGAATTTTTTATACTGCGTTGAGTAAAGGTGGTACAAGTTCACTAACTGTTCTTGAATTTAGCACCTATAAATTCAGCATTATTTCATTTTTAATTAGAAGAATATTCAACGCAGTATTACAAGATTCAAGAACAGTTAGTGAACTTTCTAAGTTAGTGAAGACTCGAAAGTAAAGATGAATATGAGTGGTAGTAATGAACTTTGTAAGCTATGCGAGAAAAAACTAGAAACGCACTACCACGTAATGTTAGAACGTGAAAAACAAGAAACAAATGTAGCAGAACTGAGGAATTTATTGGCAAGTGTTACAGGTAAAAAAGATTAAATTAATTTAGAGAAAGCTGTGTACCTAAAAATAGATGATGAGGCCTATACAAGGACAATAGTGTACATAGTATCGCTTTTTTGTTATTACACGTGGAAGCGAAAAGAAAACCAGAAGGAAGATTATGATGTGATAAATCATGTGAAAACAGAATGGAAAAGGATAAGAATTATGAAGTGTAAGAAAATTGAGAACGTGTCCGGTATAAAGTAGAGAGGAATAGTTTTTGTGTCTTGGTGGGCAAAGATGTGTCGTTAAAAAAGGGGAATAATAAAAGGAGAGTTGAGAAAAAATTATAGAGTTTAAGGGTTTAAGGTTTTACATTTGTATGATTTTTGTTTTTTCATTTTGTGGTAAGGATCTAGGTAGAAGATTAGAAAATGGATTGTTTAATTTTGGTATGAAAAATAAAGGAAAGATGGAATATATATTTATGGAATAAGATCAGATTTTAAGTGAAATATTTTGAACTTTTAATGAAGTATTTGATTTTAGAGTTTAATTATTGTTTTTAGATTATAATAGTTAGCTTCAGGAAATGCTCAGTATTTTTGAGTTTATTTATTAGGTAAGATTTAAATTTAATTGAATAATTAGAATGTATGGGGCTTATGATTGAACATAGTTTTATGGAATATAGAAATAATATAGGAGTTTGTATGATGTAAAAAAAAAAAATCATAGAGTTTGGATTTGAAGTATTTGAGACTTAGATTGTAGGATTTACATTTGAGGTCTTAGATTTGAAGAGTTAGGTTTGAATTAGTGGGGTTTATTTTATGAAAAAAAAATTAGTAAATTTTTAGAGAATGTAGAAATAGTATAGGATTTTATGAATTTTTAGATTATAGATTTTAGATTTGGTCATTTTTTTAATGATTGTTTGGAATTTATTTTAAACTAGTGGAATTTATTTTCTATGTTGAGGGGGATACGATTCACTTGGATTGTGAAATATTTGATGTTTGGGATTTTTTTTAGGATTGTTGTAGCTACCTAGCAACGCAAGGCCCAGCGAGAGTAGTGTGTTGAAATGTTATGTATTAAAAAAAAATGGTTTTATATTTTGAATTTTTTCTTTTATTTATGTAAATATAGTGAAAAGTGTTTTAAAGTGTTATATGAAAGGTGAATGTATTTTAAAGTACATAAACGTACATGTATTCTAAATTTGTATTTTAATATTATATGTTATAGGCCTAATGAATGGGAGCAGCTCCTTGCCACCGTGGGTAGCTAGAATGAGAATTTTGAAATTGTTGTATGGTAAATTAATGGATGGAGAATCGTATGAATGAAAAAAAAAAATTTTAGGAAAAAGGTAGATAAAATGTACTAGGAGAGAAAAAATTATGTATGTGAGGAATTATAAAAGTGGAAAGCTATGGAACGTCGAATAAGAGGTAAGATAGATAGGTAGTAAATTGAAGGAATAATAGAGAAATAGGGACAAATTAGATTACAAATAAGCAAGGAGTCTTAGATAAAAAAAGAAGAAAGAAACAGACTTGATTTTTTTTTCTTTTCAGGAGTACGAAAAGGAAACAATGACCGGTATGGTTCTATCCATTACGTGATGTATCACCACTTATTATTGAGAAAACGAAAAAGAAGAGGAAACAAAGAAAGTAGGACCACTGGATAAAAGAAAGAAAAGAAGAAGAATTTAAAATATGCATTAGAAAATTATTTTTTATTTTTTCTGTTATTTAGTTAGTATTTATTTTAGTTTTATTTAGTCTATTTTTGATAAAAAAAAATTCATTTTCGTGCAAAGTTAATTGTTTTCAAAGTAAACGTCATTGTTACAACGGCCACTGTCACTACAACGATAAAGTATCACTACAATGTCATTGCCACTGTCACAATAAGCTTCGTACTAGGAAATCCTCTTATTGGGTAATTTAGCTCTCTGATCCACAGGGCGCACAGGCTCTCTCAGTGTCTAATGGCTTACGTTCCCTCTGTAATTTTATTTTTAAAATCACTTTTATGGGGAATGGTGGGCGTGAGAGGGGACTTAGTTACCCTCCAATCACTTTCAACTATTAGAAAGGGCACTAGCCCTCTCAATTTCCAATTGAATGAGCCCCTTTTGAAGTTTTTACGACAAATCTATCTATAAAAACCTTATATGCCTCCAGGGCATAACTTACAACCTATTCCCTGGGGGCTCTGTGAGGTTTGTCATACTTAAATACATAATTTCTAGAACTTTCACCTACGTTAAACAAAATGATTATCTCTAAATTTTGATTGAATTTGTTTGGGGAAATGGTGGGCGTGAGAGGGGGGTTAATTACTCTCCACTCACTTTCAACTATTAAAAAGGGCAATTTCAATTACCAATCAAATGAGCCCCTTTTGAAATTTCTACAACAACTTTCTATATAAACCTTATATGCCCCCTGGGAATTACTTACAACCCTTGCACCGAGGGGTCTGATGGGGTTATCATCCTAAAAGACCTAATTTCCAGAACTTTTGACTACGTTGAACAAAATAGATATCTCAAAATTTTGATTGGATGTGTTTGGGGAAATGGTGGGCGTTAGAGGAGGGTTATTTGCCCTTCAATCACTTTCGACTGTTAAAAGGGCACTAGCCCTTTCAATTTCCAATTGATTGAGCCCTTGTTTAAGTTTCTACAAGATCGCTTTCTATAAAAACCTTATATGCACCCAGGGCATAACTTAAGACCCCTGCCCTGGGGGCTCTGGGGGTGGAGGGGTTGTCATCCTTAAAGACCTAATTTCCAAAACTTTCAACTACGTTGAGTAAAACGGCTATCTAAAAATTTTGATTGGATGTGTTTGGGGAAAAGGTGGGCGTGAGAGGAGGGTTAGTTGCCCTCAAATCAGTTTCGAGACTGTTAAAAAGGGCACTAGCCCTTTGAATTTCCAATCGAATTAGCCCTTTTTCAAGTTTCCGCGACAAAGATTTCAATAAAAACTTGTATGCCCCAAGGGAATAACTTATAACCCTTGCTCTGAAGACTGTGGGGGGAGTGTTTTAATCAAAGGTATAATTTCCTAAACTTTAAACTGCGTGGGACAAAATGGCTATCTCAAAATTTTTATTGGATGTTTTTGGGGAAATGATGGGCGTGGAAGGGGTGTTAGTTGCCTTCCAATAACTTTCGACTATTAAAAAGGGCACTAGCCATTTCAACTTCCAGTCGAATGAGCCATTTTTGCAGTTTCTACGACAACGCGTTCTATAAAAAACCGTATATGCCCAAAGGACATAGCTTACAACCCTTGTCCTGAGGGCTGTGGGGGGGGGGGGGTTGTCATCCTCAAAGACCTAATTTCCAAAACTTTCAACTACGCTGAACAAAATGGCTATCTTAAAATTTTGATTGGATGTGTTTGGGGAAAAGGTGGGCTTGAGAAGGGGGTTAGTTGCCCTCCAATCACTTTCGACTGTTAAAAAAGGCACTAGCCCTTTGATTTCAGATCAAATGAGCCTTTTTTGAAGTTTTTTCGACAACGCCTTCTATAAAAATCTTATATGCCCCCAGGTCATAACTTGCGACCCTTGCCTTGAGGGCTGTGGAGGAGTGTCCTCCTCAAAAACATAATTTCTATCTGGAAATCAACTACGCTGAACAAAATTGTTGTTTATAAATTTTTATTGGATGTGTTTGGGGAAAAGGTGAGCGTGAGAGGGGGGGTTAGTTGCCATCAAATTACTGTCGACTATTAACAAGGGCACTAGACCTTTGAATTTGCAATTGAATGAGTCGTTTTTCAAGTTTCTACGATAAAGATTTCAATAAAAACGTTATATACCCACAGGCCATAACTTATAACCCTTGCCCTGAAGAATGTGGGGGGAGTGCCCTGCTCAAAGTTATAATTTCCTGAACTTTAAACTGCTCGGAACAAAAAGGCTATCTCAAAGTTTTGATTTGATGAGTTTGGGGATATGGTGGGCGTGGAAGGGGTGTTAGTTGCCTTCCAGTCACTTTTGACTATTAAAAAGAGCCCTAGAACGAGCCCTTTTTGAAGTTTCTACGACAATGCATCCTATAAAAACCTTATATGCCCTCAGGGCATAACTTACAACCCTTGCCCTGAGGGTTTTGGGGGTTTGTCATCCTCAAAGACCTAATTTCCAGAACTTTCAAATACGTTGAACCAAATGGCTATCTTAAAATTTTGATTGTATATGTTTGGGGAAAAGGTGGGCATGAGAGGGCGGTTAGTTGCCTTCCAATTACTTTTGACTATTAAAAAGGCCCTTTTAATTTCCAATTGTATGAGCCTTTTTTGAAGTTTCTACGACAAGACTTCTTATAAAAAACCTTATATTCCCCAAGGGCATAACTTACAACCCTTGTCCTGAGGGCTGTGGGAGAGTGTCCTCCTCAAAAACATATTTTCTATCTGGAAATCAATTACGCTGAACAAAACGGCTATCTCAAAATTTTTATTGGATGTGTTTTGGGAAATAGTGGGCGTGGAAGGGGTGTTAGTTGCCTTCCAATTACTTTCGACTAATAAAAAGGGCACAAGCCATTACAATTTACAATCGAATGAGCCCTTTTCGAAGTTTCTACGACAACTTCTTCGATACGAAGTGCCCTGGTCTAAAGAAAAAATAATAAATAATACATTGTGCCAACAACGGACTTATATGCCCCCAGGGAATAACTTAAAACCCTTGCCCTGAGGGTTGTGGGGGAGTGACCTCCTCAAAAACATATTTTCTATCTGGAAATCAATTACACTGAACAAAATGGCTATCTCAAAATTTTGGTTGGATGAGTTTGGGGGAATGATTGGTATGAGGGGGGGGGGCTTGTTTCCCTCCAATCCTTTTCTACTATTAAAAAGGGCACTAGCCATTCCAATTTCCAATCGAATGGGCCTTTTTCGAAGTTTCTATGACAACTCCTTCGATACGAAGTGCCCTGGTATAAGACCAAGAAAAATAAAAATTAATAAATAAATAATACATTGTGCCAACATCGTTCTTTACTTAGGCAGCGCTATTACGCTTCCTATGAAAGTAAGGAGTAAAATTAAAATTTAAAACGTACAGAAATTACTGCGTATATTAGGGGGGTTACCGCCCTCCTCAACACCTCGCTCTTCACGCTACAGTTTTTCGGCCCTTTAAACAAATCCACCTATTGTTCTAATCAAACTACCCTTTTGTTTCAGTTGTTTTAAAAAAATTGGGACAAAATTTAAGCGTAAGGAGCGAGGTGCTAAGGAGGGGGCAACTCCCCTCATATACGTAATAATTTCTGTTCGTTTTAAGTTTTAATGATGCTCCTTACTTCCAGTTAAAAAAAAAAATTATTATTTAATTTCTGATCGTTTATTAAATAACGCCAGGATACTTGGCTCCTACTCCACGGAAAAATCCCCCTTCCTACACAAATATCCCCTAAACAATTTAATCCTGGTGTAAATTTTCCCCGGTCAATTACCTTTAACATTTCCACGGCTAAAATTGAATCGGTAAAGAAAAAGCAAGACATATAAAGAAATTTCGTATAGGAATTCTGGCAAATTCACCCAATGCAACATTTTCCCCTGAAAATTTCACCCCCTGGGAACTTCCCTCTCCATGGAAAATTCTCCCAGTGCAAAATCCTTCCAGCAGAAAGTTCGTCCCCCCCTCCCCACTCGAAAATGTATGCATACTTCCCAATAACAAATAAAACAAAAGGTAAATTTTTTAACTTAAAAACCTTTCCCCAGGGGCTGTAGGGGCTCATTTTATCTCTAAAGACATAGATATTAGGCCTTTCAACTATTTTGAAAAACTATGAGGGGCCTAGTTGCCCTCCAATTTTGTTGGTCACTTAAAAAGGGTACTACAACTTTTAATTTTCGTTAGAATCAGCCCTCTCTCGACGTTTTAGGCCTACTGGATCAATGCGGTCACCCTTGAAAAAAAAAAAAATAGAAACAAATAAACACGCATCCGTTATCTTCCTTCTGGCAAAAATTATAAAATTCCCCATTTTTGCTGATATGACCTTGAAACCTCTACAGTTGGGTTCTTTGATACGTTGAATCCGATGGTGTGATTTTCTTATAGTTTCTATGACTTAGAGGGGGTCTTTCTCCCTTTTTAAAAAATCAGACAAATTTTCTCAGGCTCGTAGCTTTTGATGGGTAAAAACTAAACTTAATGAAACCTATATATTTGGAATCAGAATCAGAAGCCAATTCTTTTGATATATCTATTGGTATCAAAATTCCGTTTTTTATAGTTTCGGTTACTATTGAGCCGGGTCACTCCTTACTTACACTTTGTTACCACGAACTGTTTGATTACAACTCAAAATCCAAACAGAGATCATTGAAATATTGATTGTTTCCCTGTGTTACCAAAAGTATTGTATTCATAAAACCTTGCAGTTTCATGAAATGTAATTAAACAAATAGAAAAGGTTTTTCAACTAAGGTAAGGTAATTTAAAGTACTTCGTATAAATAGAAAAAGAAAACAACACCATTTAAAATGGCTGAAAACAAAGTTCCTAGCAGTATTTGCCATCCCAAATAAATTTCCTGGCGGGCTTATGATGACCTGCCTTGCATTTTCCACCTCTCTGCTGGTAGATATGGGAATGTAACATATTAGCTGAATAGAGAAACAATTTAATTAATTCCTACTCCCCCCTACCTCTTTCAACATTTATCTGAAGCCTCATAAAGAGGAAGCAGTTTTTCTATTAGAATGTACTTTTTTAGTAATCTACCCTACCCCCACCTAAACAATGAGTCATCCCCCCCCTCATTACAGCTGATACGCAATTACAGCTGATACGCAATCACCAAACGTAGTAACCTTTTTTCATTACAAATAAAGTGAATCAACTTGGTCAAATCTAGTACTGCCAGCATGTGGCATTACTTCTTTTGCAACTGGGAATTCTAAGATATAGTTATTGATATTTTTAAATCAATTAGCTTCCCAGAATTTTTTATTGATGGCAAATTCGTCCTCTTTGGGATAAAGTCGTAGTTTGGTGCCCTAAAATACCAAGAAAACAAGACTTTCCCCTGGCCCAATCTGTATGGTCACTTAAAAAAAGCTTTCAATTCAAGTTTGAATGAGCTCCCTCCCAATTATCCTGAAGCTTCGGTTTGATACAATCACCCCTGGGAAAAACAAAACAAATAAACATTCATCGACGATGTCTCTTCTGAAAAAAAAAATTTGGAATTCGACATTTTTAAAATTGGAGCTTGAAACCTCTATGGTAAGGTTCTCTGATATGATGTATCTAATAAAGGGATTTTCAATAAGATCGCTTGCTTTTTGGGGGATGTTCCACCTTTTTTTCAAAAATCAGGCAAATTTTCTCAGATTTTTGGTTTTGGGTGGGTAATAATAAACTGAAAGAATTTTATATATTTCGAAGCAGCATAAAAAGCCAATACTGCCAGTGTAGCAATTACCATGACAATTCCATTTTTAGTTTTGGTGAATATTGGTCCAAGTCACTTTTTACATCTAGTTTTTTTTTGTCACAAACTATTTGATAAGATTCTGTTGTGACGATTTTTTTTTAACAGAAGCAATAAATCTTTCTGTAATTTTGGTTTGAGTTTCATTCTCTTTTAAGATTAAATGCATAATAATTAAATATATTATTGATTAAATAAATTGATCCCTTTGCCAGGAATCCTTGTCGTTTAAAATTTACCGTATTTTGTTTCATTTTGCATGTAATTTAATTGCTCTTTTTATTTGAGAGTTTTTCCGTAAAAGTATTTAAAAAGAAACTTATTTCTACGAAAATAATTTCCTGAAATATATTCCTATTACCTAACCACCACTTATATTTTGGCGTTTGCCCCCCCCCCCTCCCCTGGAAAATTTTCTGCCGGTGCTCTTTGACAAGACCACCATTTATCATTAATCTTCAATATATCGATAAAGGTTAGCCGCAATTCGAAACTTTAATTCAAATATTTTAATTATTATTTTCTGTCTCCCTTCAGATGGCAGCAAACAGTTAAAGAACATACCAAGACGAGCTCCTTAATTACGGTTTTACACATATAGAAGACAATAGTGTAAACCTCTGTCTACTTCTTTATTTGTATGCCCTTTTATATTGGCTGATGTAACGGTTTACGTAATTCCAAAGATAGTCGATAAACGTTGATACATGGTCTTTGTTTAATAATGTGAGATTACACACAGAGAAAATAAGGTAGCACAAGAACAACTAACTACGACGAAGGCGAAATATGGAGTGCCTTTAGAAGTGTACCAAGAGTATAACTTTCCTGGAACGGAAGTTCCAGCTATTGGTTGTTCGACCATGCCTGGGAACGAACCCTTTCCCACGACTAGCCTTAGTCCCAAGAGCCTCCCCTCTGGACCACTCTCGTTGACACATAAATGGCCAAATATCTAAGAAATGAGACACCCGGAAAAGGCTTCTCGAATTTATGTTCCAAATACTTTACAATAGTACAATGAAACCACAGTGTGTTGTGTGTATGAAGATACTGACTTCAGAATCTTCCAAAAAAAGTCAGTTGAAGAAACGTTTTAGTAATTTGCATTCAAACCTGTCTTCCAAACCGCGAGAATACTTTGCAAATTTAGAAATATGAGTTAAAAGAAAAAGATTGAATAGCAAATTTTTTGATACATTTGATCAGCTTACAGCATCAAGGGCTAGCTTTGAAGTAGCCTGGTTGATTGCTCGAAATAAGAAACCATACACTATTGGTGAAAATTTGGTTATACCAGCTGCTGTAAAAATGGCAGAGATTATGTGTGGTCAAAAAGAAGCGAAGAAACTGAATTCAGTGCCCTTGTCTGCAAGAATTGTTAAAGAATGAATTTCCAATGTGAAGGAACAGGTTAATTTTGCTTTAAAACAGGCTAAATATTTTGCTATTCAGCTTAATCTGACAACTGATTTTAGTAGCAATTCGCAGCTAATGGTATATATTCGCTACAAAGGGGCAGATAATTTTGAAGAGGAATTGCTGTTTGTTCACTTCTCGAGTTGAGATCATGTGGAATAGATGTCTATAATAAAGTAAATGAATACTTCAATGCGCAAAGTTTAAAATGGGAAAACTGTATTTCTGTATCTTTGGATGGAGCTCCAGCTATGCGGGTCATATGAATGGTTTTTCTTCTTTTGTAAAAAAAATCCCAAATATTGAAATTACTACACTGTATTACTACACTGTATCACACCAGGCCCTTATGGTCAAATATTTAGAACCTACACTGGAAGCCGCCATGCATGATATCATCAAGATTGTAAATTTTATCAGGGGACATGCACTAAACACGCGGCTATTTCGTGAATTATGTCAAGACAGTGAATCTGAATATACAGACCTACTTTATTATACAGAAGTAAGGTGGCTCTCTCGCGGAAATGTGCTAAATCAAGCATGGACTCTCAAAACTGAAGTCCAAATTTTTGTGGTTGATCAAAAAAATATTCTCGCAGATAAGTTTAAAAACTCTTCCTGGGTTGTATATCTCGCATAATTAGCGGACGTTTTGAGGGCATAAATATATTAAACAAAGAATTGCAAGGAAAGAATATTAATATCATTTCAGCGAGAGAAATAGTGTCAGCGTTTAGATTAAATCTACAATATTGGAGACAGAAAGTACAACAGAGCAAGATAGCTTCTTTTTCGAGGTTAGCTTTATTTTTCGAAGATTGTGAAAATATTACTTTTGCTGACATCAAGGATACAATTGTAAGACATCTTGTCGAACTCAGGAAGCGGTTTTCAGATTACTTTCCAGATCTTGATACACGTACTGTCAATTGGATTGTAGATTCTTTTAAATGTAAAATTGCTATGATACCAGAAGAGCTTTCAGATTTGGCAAAAGTAATACTTGAAATTCGATTTAATACTGAAGCATGTGTTCAATTTGAGAGTAAATCAAACATGTCTTTTTGGATGTCAAAAGCTATAAAGACTTTCAAAATTGAACATGAAGAGCCGGTTCAAAATTGCTGCTATTTGGAACAACATGTTTGTGCAAACAGGGCTTTTCCACTCTAATGAACATAAAAACGAAGAAGAGAATCGATTAAACACCGAAAAATGTATTCAAATCGCTCTTAAATCAAAAAGTCTCAATTTTGAAGCAATTGTATAGAATATGAAACAAACATCATTTCTCCAAAACGTGAAGGAAGAATGTTTTCAATTATTCTTTTTTTCTAATTTTTCAACTCTAATTTTTGTTTGTACCACCATTATTATTATGATAATTTGTTACAGTGCCCCAAAATGTCAACCCTCAATTGTACCCCAATATGTTTCATTTTGTTATATATATATATATATAATATATATATATATATATATATATATATATATATATATATATACATATATATATATATATAATATATATATATATATATATATATATATATATATATAATATATATATATATATATATATATATATATATATATATATATATATATATATATATATATATATTACTTATATTACTATCATTACCTTTATTTATTACTAGTACTAGGTATTACATTGATAAATTGAATAAATAATGTTTAAATTAAATTTTTAAGTTATTGTTTTCTTTTCAAAATCATCATGAGCGGATATAGTATGAAAGATACTAAAAAGGGACGATTTTGTTTTTTTACTCTTCGCCACGGGGTAATATCAACTTACAAAAAATATTTTGGGGTAATGATTAAAAAAGTTTCCTCACCGCTATGT
>CM051270.1:59163849-59253849 GCA_027921565.1 Artemia sinica | reverse complement strand
AAACTCTAAACTCTTAACTAAAACTAAACTAAACTAGAACTCTAACAAAAACTCTAAACTAAGACTCTAAGGTAAAACTCCAAAATCTTAAGTATAACTAAACTAAACTAGAACTCTAACAAAAACTCTAAACTATGACTCTAAGCTAAAACTCTAAACTCTTAACTATAACTAAACTAAACTTCAACTCTAACTAAAACTCTAAGCTAAGACTCTAAGATAAAACTCTAAACTCTTAACTAAAACTAAACTAAATTAGAACTCTAACAAAAACTCTAAGCTAAGACTCTAAGCTACAAACTCTCAACTCTTAACTATAACTAAACTAAACTTCAACAAAAAACTCCAAGCTAAGACTCTAGGCTAAAACTCTAAACTCTTAACTAAAACTTAACTAAACTAGAACTCTAACTAAGCTAAAACTCTAAAATCTTAACTATTACTAAACTAAACTTCAACTCTAACTAAAACTCTAAGCTAAGACTCTAAGCTAAAACTCTAAACTCTTAAATAAAACTAAACTAAACTAGAACTTCAACAAAAACTCTAAGCTAAGACTCTAGGCTAAAAACTCTAAACTCTTAACTAAAACTAAACTAAACTAGAACTCTAACAAAAACTCTAAGCTAAGACTCTAAGGTAAAACTCCAAAATCTTAATTATAACTAAACTAAACTAGAACTCTAACAAAAACTCTAAACTATGACTCTAAGCTAAAACTCTAAACTCTTAACTATAACTAAACTAAACTTCAACTCTAACTAAAACTCTAAGCTAAGACTCTAAGATAAAACTCTAAACTCTTAACTAAAACTAAACTAAACTAGAACTCTAACAAAAACTCTAAGCTAAGACTCTAAGCTACAAACTCTCAACTCTTAACTATAACTAAACTAAACTTCAACAAAAACTCCAAGCTAAGACTCTAGGCTAAAACTCTTAACTTAAAACTTAACTAAACTAGAACTCTAACTAAAACTCTAAGCTATGACTCTAAGCTAAAACTCTAAACTCTTAACTATTACTAAACTAAACTTCAACTCTATCTAAAACTCTAAGCTAAGACTCTAAGGCAAAACTCTAAACTCTTAACTAAAACTAAACTAAACTAGAACTCTAACAAAAACTCTAAGTTAAGACTCTAAGCTAAAACTCCAAACTCTTAACTATAGCTAAACTAAACTTCAACTCTAACTAAACTCTAAGCTATGACTCTAGGCTAAGACTCTCAACTCTTAACTATAACTAAACTAAACTTCAACTCTAACTAAAACTCTAAGCTAAGACTCTAAGCTAAACTCTAAACTCAACTAAAACTAAACTAAACTAGAACTCTAAGCTAAAACTATAAAGTAAAACTAAACTAAACTAGAACTCTAAGCTAAAACTATAAAGTAAAACTAAACTAAAATAAACTTCAACTCTAACTAAAACTCTAAGCTAAGACTCTAAGGTAAAACTCTAAACTCATAACTAAAACTAAACTAAACTAGAACTCTAACAAAAACCCTAAGCTAAGACTCTAGGCTAAAACTCTAAACTCTTAACTAAAACTAAACTAAACTAGAGCTCTAACTAAAACTCTAAGCTAAGATTCTAGGCTAAAACTCTAAACTCTTAACTATAACTATACTAAACTTCAACTCTAACTAACACTCAAAGCTAAGGCTCTAAGCTAAAACTATAAAGTAAAACTAAACTAAAATAAACTTCAACTCTAACTAAAACTCTAAGCTAAGACTCTAAGGTAAAACTCTAAACTCTTAACTAAAACCAAACTAAACTAGATCTCTAACAAAAACTCTAAGCTAAGACTGTAAGCTAAAAACTCTAAACTCTTAACTATAACTAAACTAAACTTCAACTCTAACTAAAGCTCTAAGCTAAGACTCTAGGCTAAAACTCTAAACTCTTAACTAAAACTAAACTAAACTACGACTTTAACTAAAACTCTAAGCTATGACTCTAAGCTAAATCTCTAAATTCTTAACTATAGCTTAACTAAACTTCAACTCTAACTAAAACTCTAAGCTAAGACTCTAAGGTAAAACTCTAAACTCTTAACTAGAACACTAACAAAAACTCTAAGTTAAGACTCTAAGCTAAAACTCTAAAATCTTAACTATTACTAAACTAAACTTCAACTCTAACTAAAACTCTAATCTAAGATCTAAGCTAAAACTCTAAACTCTTAACTAAAATTAAACTAAACTAGAACTTCAAAAAAAACTCTAAGCTAAGACTCTAGGCTAAAAACTCTAAACTCTTAACTAAAACTAAACTAAACTAGAACTCTAACAAAAACTCTAACATAAGACTCTAAGGTAAAACTCCAAACTCTTAACTGTAACTAAACTAAACTAGAACTCTAACAAAAACTCTAAACTCTTAACTACAACTAAACTAAACTTCAACTCTAACTAAAACTCTAAGCTAAGACTCTAAGATAAAACTCTAAACTCTTAACTAAAACTAAACTAAACTAGAACTCTAACAAAAACTCTAAGCTAAGACTCTAAGCTACAAACTCTCAACTCTTAACTATAACTAAACTAAACTTCCACAAAAACTCCAAGCTAAGACTCTAGGCTAAAACACTAAACTCTTAACTAAAACTTAACTAAACTAGAACTCTAACAAAGCTAAAACTCTAAAATCTTAACTATTACTAAACTAAACTTCAACTCTAACTAAAACTCTAAGCTAAGACTCTAAGCTAAAACTCTAAACTCTTAACTAAAACTAAACTAAACTAGAACTTCAACAAAAACTCTAAGCTAAGACTCTAGGCTAAAAACTCTAAACTCTTAACTAAAACTAAACTAAACTAGAACTCTAACAAAAACTCTAAGCTAAGACTCTAAGGTAAAACTCCAAAATCAAATTATAACTAAACTAAACTAGAACTCTAACAAAAACTCTAAACTATGACTCTAAGCTAAAACTCTAAACTCTTAACTATTACTAAACTAAACTTCAACTCTAACTAAAACTCTAAGCTAAGACTCTAAGATAAAACTCTAAACTCTTAACTAAAACTAAACTAAACTAGAACTCTAACAAAAACTCTAAGCTAAGACTCTAAGCTACAAACTCTCAACTCTTAACTATAACTAAACTAAACTTCAACAAAAACTCCAAGCTAAGACTCTAGGCTAAAACTCTTAATTAAAACTTAACTAAACTAGAACTCTAACTAAAACTCTAAGCTATGACTCTAAGCTAAAACTCTAAACTCTTAACTATTACTAAACTAAACTTCAACTCTAACTAAAACTCTAAGCTAAGACTCTAAGGCAAAACTCTAAACTCTTAACTAAAACTAAACTAAACTAGAACTCTAACAAAAACTCTAAGCTAAGACTCTAAGCTAAAACTCTAAACTCTTAACTATTACTAAACTAAACCTCAATTCTAACTAAAACTCTAAGCTAAGACTCTAGGCTAAAACTCTAAACTCTTAACTAAAACTTAACTAAACTACGACTTTAACTAAAACTCTAAGCTAAGACTCTAAGCTAAAACTCTAAATTCTTAACTATAGCTTAACTAAACTTCAACTCTAACTAAAACTCTAAGCTAAGACTCTAAGGTAAAACTCTAAACCCTTAACTAGAACACTAACAAAAACTCTAAGTTAAGACTCTAAGCTAAAACTCTAAACTCTTAACTATTACTAAACTAAACTTCAACTCTAACTAAAACTCTAAGCTAAGACTCTAAGCTAAAACTCTAAACTCTTAACTAAAACTAAACTAAACTAGAACTTCAACAAAAACTCTAAACTAAGACTCTGGCTAAAAACTCTAAACTCTTAACTAAAACTAAACTAAACTAGAACTCTAACAAAAACTCTAACCTAAGACTCTAAGGTAAAACACCAAACTCTTAACTATAACTACACTAAACTAGAACTCTAACAAAAACTCTAAACTATGACTCTAAGCTAAAACTCTAAACTCTTAACTATAACTAAACTAAACTTCAACTCTAACTAAAACTCTAAGCTAAGACTCTAAGATAAAACTCTAAACTCTTAACTAAAACTAAACTAAACTAGAACTCTAACAAAAACTCTAAGCTAAGACTCTAAGCTAAAAACTCTCAACTCTTAACTATAACTAAACTAAACTTCAACAAAAACTCCAAGCTAAGACTCTAGGCTAAAACTCTCAACTCTTAACTATAACTAAACTAAACTTCAACTCTAACTAGAACTCTAAGCTATGACTCTAAGCTAAAACTCTAAACTCATAACTAAAACTAAACTAAACTAAACTAGAACTCTAACTAAAACTCTAAGCTAAGACTCTAGGCTAAAACTCTAAACTCTTAACTAAAACTAAACTAAACTAGAACTTTAACAAAAACTCTAAGCTAAGACTCTAAGCTAAAAACTCCAAACTCTTAACTATAACTAAACTAAACTTCAACTCTAACTAAAGCTCTAAGCTAAGACTCTAGGCTAAAACTCTAAACTCTTAACTAAAACTTAACTAAAATACAACTTAACTAAAACTCTAAGTTATGACTCTAAGCTAAAACTCTAAATTCTTAACTAAAGCTAAACTAAACTTCAACTCTAACTAAAACTCTAAGCTAAGACTCTAAGGTAAAACTCTAGACTCTTAACTAAAACTAAACTAAACTATAACTCTAACAAAAACTCTAAGCTAAGACTCTAAGCTAAAACTCTAAACTCTTAACTATTACTAAACTAAACTTCAACTCTAACTAAAACTCTAAGATAAGACTTTAAGCTAAAACTCTAAACTCTTAACTAAAACTAAACTAAACTAGAACTTCAACAACAACTCTAAGCTAAGACTCTAAGCTAAAAACTCTAAACTCTTAACTAAAACTAAACCAAACTAGAACTCTAACAAAAACTCTAAGCTAAGACTCTAAGCTAAAACTCTAAACTCTTAACTAAACCTAAAGTAAACATTAACTCTAACAAAAACTCCAAGCTAAGACTCTAAGGTAAAAGTCCGAACTCTTAACTATAACTAAACTAAACTAGAACTCTAACAAAAACTCTGAAGCTAGGACTCTAAGGTAACAAACTCTTAACTAAAACTAAAGTAAACTAGAATTCTCTAACAAAAACTCTAAGCTAAGACTCTAAGCTAAGACTGTAGGCTAAAACTCTAAACTCTTAACTAAAACTTAACTGAACTACAACTTTAACTAAAACTCTAAGTTATGACTCTAAGCTAAAACTCTAAATTCTTAACTATAACTAAACTAAACTTCAACTCTAACTAAAACTCTAAGCTAAGACTCAAAGCTAAAACTCCAAACTCTTAACTATAGCTATACTAAACTTCAACTCTAACTAAACTCTAAGCTATGACTCTAGGCTAAGACTCTCAACTCTTAACTATAACTAAACTAAACTTCAACTGTAACTAAAACTCTAAGCTAAGACTCTAAGCTAAACTCTAAACTCAACTAAAACTAAACTAAACTAGAACTCTAAGCTAAAACTATAAAGTAAAACTAAACTAAACTAGAACTCTAAGCTAAAACTATAAAGTAAAACTAAACTAAAATAAACTTCAACTCTAAATAAAACTCTAAGCTAAGACTCTAAGGTAAAACTCTAAACTCTTAACTAAAACTAAACTAAACTAGAACTCTAACAAAAACCCTAAGCTAAGACTCTAGGCTAAAACTCTAAATTCTTAACTAAAACTAAACTAAACTAGAGCTCTAACTAAAACTCTAAGCTAAGACTCTAGGCTAAAACTCTTAAACTATGACTATACTAAACTTCAACTCTAACTAACACTCAAAGCTAAGGCTCTAAGCTAAAACTATAAAATAAAACTAAACTAAACTTCAACTCTAAATAAAACTCTAAGCTAAGACTCTAAGGTAAAACTCTAAACTCTTAACTAAAACTAAACTAAACTAGAACTCTAACAAAAACTCTAAGCTAAGACTCTAAGCTAAAAACTCTAAACTCTTAACTATAACTAAACTAAACTTCAACTCTAACTAAAGCTCTAAGCTAAGACTCTAGGCTAAAACTCTAAACTCTTAACTAAAATTTAACTAAACTACGACTTTAACTAAAATTCTAAGCCATGACTCTAAGCTAAATCTCTAAATTCTTAACTATAGCTAAACTAAACTTCAACTCTAACTAAAACTCTAAGCTAAGACTCTAAGGTAAAACTCTAAACTCTTAACTAGAACACTAACAAAAACTCTAAGTTAAGACTCTAAGCTAAAACTCTAAAATCTTAACTATTACTAAACTAAACTTCAACTCTAACTAAAACTCTAATCTAAGACTCTAAGCTAAAACTCTAAACTCTTAACTAAAACTAAACTAAACTAGAACTTCAACAAAAACTCTAAGCTAAGACTCTAGGCTAAAAACTCTAAACTCTTAACTAAAACTAAACTAAACTAGAACTCTAACAAAAACTCTAACCTAAGACTCTAAGGTAAAACTCCAAACTCTTAACTGTAACTAAACTAAACTAGAACTCTAACAAAAACTCTAAACTATGACTCTAAGCTAAAACTCTAAACTCTTAACTATAACTAAACTAAACTTCAACTCTAACTAAAACTCTAAGCTAAGACTCTAAGATAAAACTCTAAACTCTTAACTAAAACTAAACTAAACTAGAACTCTAACAAAAACTCTAAGCTAAGACTCTAAGCTAAAAACTCTCAACTCTTAACTATAACTAAACTAAACTTCAACAAAAACTCCAAGCTAAGACTCTAGGCTAAAACTCTAAACTCTTAACTAGAACTTAACTAAACTAAAACTCTAACTAAAACTCTAAGTTAAGACTCTAAGCTAAAACTCTAAACTCTTAACTATAACTAAAATAAACTTCAACTATAACTAAAACTCTAAGCTAAGACTCTAGGCTAAAACTCTAAACTCTTAACTAAAACCAAACCATACTAGAACTCTAACAAAAACTCTAAGTTAAGACTCTAAGCTAAAACTCTAAACTCTTAACTATAACTAAACTAAACTTCAACTCTAACTAAAACTCTAAGCTAAGACTCTAGGCTAAAACTCTAAACTCTTAACTATAACTAAACTAAACTTCAACTATAACTAAAACTCTAAGCTAAGACTCTAAGCTAAAACTCTAAACTCTTAACTAAAACTAAACTAAACTAGAACTCTAACAAAAACTCTAAGCTAAGACTCTAGGCTAAAAACTCTCAAACTCTTAACTATAACTAAACTAAACTTCAACAAAAACTCAAGCTAAGACTCTAGGCTAAAACTCTCAACTCTTAACTATAACTAAACTAAACTTCAACTCTAACTAGAACTCTAAGCTATGACTCTAAGCTAAAACTCTAAACTCATAACTAAAACTAAACTAAACTAAACTAGAACTCTAACAAAAACTCTAAGCTAAGACTCTAGGCTAAAACTCTAAACTCTTAACTAAAACTAAACTAAACTAGAACTCTAACAAAAACTCTAAGCTAAGACTCTAAGCTAAAAACTCTAAACTCTTAACTATAACTAAACTAAACTTCAACTCTAACTAAAGCTCTAAGCTAAGACTCTAGGCTAAAACTCTAAACTCTTAACTAAAACTTAACTAAAATACAACTTTAACTAAAAGTCTAAGTTATGACTCTAAGCTAAAACTCTAAATTCTTAACTAAAGCTAAACTAAACTTCAACTCTAACTAAAACTCTAAGCTAAGACTCTAAGGTAAAACTCTAGACTCTTAACTAAAACTAAACTAAACTATAACTCTAACAAAAACTCTAAGCTAAGACTCTAAGCTAAAAACTCTAAACTCTTAACTATTACTAAACTAAACTTCAACTCTAACTAAAACTCTAAGCTAAGACTTTAAGCTAAAACTCTAAACTCTTAACTAAAACTAAACTAAACTAGAACTTCAACAACAACTCTAAGCTAAGACTCTAAGCTAAAAACTCTAAACTCTTAACTAAAACTAAACCAAACTAGAACTCAAACAAAAACTCTAAGCTAAGACTCTAAGCTAAAACTCTAAACTCTTAACTAAACCTAAAGTAAACTTAACTCTAACAAAAACTCCAAGCTAAGACTCTAAGGTAAAAGTCCGAACTCTTAACTATAACTAAACTAAACTAGAACTCTAACAAAAACTCTGAGCTAGGACTCTAAGGTAACAAACTCTTAACTAAAACTAAAGTAAACTAGAATTTCTACAAAAACTCTAAGCTAAGACTCTAAGCTAAGACTGTAGGCTAAAACTCTAAACTCTTAACTAAAACTTAAACTGAACTACAACTTTAACTAAAAGTCTAAGTTATGACTCTAAGCTAAAAACTCTAAATTCTTAACTATAACTAAACTAAACTTCAACTCTAACTAAAACTCTAAGCTAAGACTCAAAGCTAAAACTCCAAACTCTTAACTATAGCTATACTAAACTTCAACTCTAACTAAACTCTAAGCTATGACTCTAGGCTAAGACTCTCAACTCTTAACTATAACTAAACTAAACTTCAACTGTAACTAAAAACTCTAAGCTAAGACTCTAAGCTAAACTCTAAACTCAACTAAAACTAAACTAAACTAGAACTCTAAGCTAAAACTATAAAGTAAAACTAAACTAAACTAGAACTCTAAGCTAAAACTATAAAGTAAAACTAAACTAAAATAAACTTCAACTCTAACAAAAACTCCAAGCTAAGACTCTAAGGTAAAAGTCCGAACTCTTAACTATAACTAAACTAAACTAGAACTCTAACAAAAACCCTAAGCTAAGACTCTAGGCTAAAACTCTAAATTCTTAACTAAAACTAAACTAAACTAGAGCTCTAACTAAAACTCTAAGCTAAGACTCTAGGCTAAAACTCTTAACTATGACTATACTAAACTTCAACTCTAACTAACACTCAAAGCTAAGGCTCTAAGCTAAAACTATAAAATAAAACTAAACTAAACTTCAACTCTAAATAAAACTCTAAGCTAAGACTCTAAGGTAAAACTCTAAACTCTTAACTAAAACCAAACTAAACTAGATCTCTAACAAAAACTCTAAGCTAAGACTGTAAGCTAAAAACTCTAAACTCTTAACTATAACTAAACTAAACTTCAACTCTAACTAAAGCTCTAAGCTAAGACTCTAGGCTAAAACTCTAAACTCTTAACTAAAATTTAACTAAACTACGACTTTAACTAAAATTCTAAGCCATGACTCTAAGCTAAATCTCTAAATTCTTAACTATAGCTAAACTAAACTTCAACTCTAACTAAAACTCTAAGCTAAGACTCTAAGGTAAAACTCTAAACTCTTAACTAGAACACTAACAAAAACTCTAAGTTAAGACTCTAAGCTAAAACTCTAAAATCTTAACTATTACTAAACTAAACTTCAACTCTAACTAAAACTCTAATCTAAGACTCTAAGCTAAAACTCTAAACTCTTAACTAAAACTAAACTAAACTAGAACTTCAAAAAAAAACTCTAAGCTAAGACTCTAGGCTAAAAACTCTAAACTCTTAACTAAAACTAAACTAAACTAGAACTCTAACAAAAAACTCTAACCTAAGACTCTAAGGTAAAACTCCAAACTCTTAACTGTAACTAAACTTAACTAGAACTCTAACAAAAACTCTAAACTATGACTCTAAGCTAAAACTCTAAACTCTTAACTATAACTAAACTAAACTTCAACTCTAACTAAAACTCTAAGCTAAGACTCTAAGATAAAACTCTAAACTCTTAACTAAAACTAAACTAAACTAGAACTCTAACAAAAACTCTAAGCTAAGACTCTAAGCTAAAAACTCTCAACTCTTAACTATAACTAAACTAAACTTCAACAAAAACTCCAAGCTAAGACTCTAGGCTAAAACTCTAAACTCTTAACTAGAACTTAACTAAACTAAAACTCTAACTAAAACTCTAAGTTAAGACTCTAAGCTAAAACTCTAAACTCTTAACTATAACTAAAATAAACTTCAACTATAACTAAAACTCTAAGCTAAGACTCTAGGCTAAAACTCTAAACTCTTAACTAAAACCAAACCATACTAGAACTCTAACAAAAACTCTAAGTTAAGACTCTAAGCTAAAACTCTAAACTCTTAACTATAACTAAACTAAACTTCAACTCTAAATAAAACTAAGCTAAGACTCTAGGCTAAAACTCTAAACTCTTAACTATAACTAAACTAAACTTCAACTATAACTAAAACTCTAAGCTAAGACTCTAGGCTAAAACTCTAAACTCTTAACTAAAACTAAACTAAACTAGAACTCTAACAAAAACTCTAAGCTAAGACTCTAAGGTAAAACTCTAAACTCTTAACTATAACTAAACTAAACTTCAACTCTAACTAAAACTCCAAGCTAAAACTCTAGGCTAAAACTCAAAGCTCTTAACTAAAGCTAAACTAAACTAGAACTCTAACAAAAACTCTAAGCTAAGACTCTAAGGTAAAACTCTAAACTCTTAACTAGAACACTAACAAAAACTCTAAGTTAAGACTCTAAGCTAAAACTCTAAAATCTTAACTATTACTAAACTAAACTTCAACTCTAACTAAAACTCTAAGCTAAGACTCTAAGCTAAAACTCTAAAAATCTTAACTAAAACTAAACTAAACTAGAACTTCAACAAAAACTCTAAGCTAAAACTCTAGGCTAAAAACTCTAAATTCTTAACTAAAACTAAACTAAACTAGAACTCTAACAAAAACTCTAACCTAAGACTCTAAGGTAAAACTCTAAACTCTTAACTAAAACTAAACTAAACTAGAACTCTAACAAAAACTCTAAGCTATGACTCTAAGCTAAAACTCTAAACTCTTAACTATAACTAAACTAAACTTAAACTCTAACTAAAACTCTAAGCTAAGACTCTAAGATAAAACTCTAAACTCTTAACTAAAACTAAACTAAACTAGAACTCTAACAAAAACTCTAAGCTAAGACTCTAAGCTAAAAACTCTCAACTCTTAACTATAACTAAACTAAACTTCAACAAAAACTCCAAGCTAAGACTCTAGGCTAAAACTCTAAACTCTTAACTAGAACTTAACTAAACTAGAACTCTAACTAAAACTCTAAGCTATGACTCTAAGCTAAAACTCTAAACTCTTAACTATTACTAAACTAAACTTCAACTCTAACTAAAACTCTAAGCTAAGACTCTAAGGCAAAACTCTAAACTCTTAACTAAAACTAAACTAAACTAGAACTCTAACAAAAACTCTAAGTTAAGACTCTAAGCTAAAACTCTAAACTCTTAACTATTACTAAACTAAACCTCAATTCTAACTAAAACTCTAAGCTATGACTCTAAGCTAAAACTCTAAACTCTTAACTATCACTAAACTAAACTTCAACTCTATCTAAAACTCTAAGCTAAGACTCTAAGGCAAAACTCTAAACTCTTAACTAAAACCAAACCAAACTAGAACTCTAACAAAAACTCTAAGTTAAGACTCTAAGCTAAAACTCTAAACTCTTAACTATAACTAAACTAAACTTCAACTATAACTAAAACTCTAAGCTAAGACTCTAGGCTAAAACTCTAAACTCTTAACTAAAACTAAACTAAACTAGAACTCTAACAAAAACTCTAAGCTAAGACTCTAAGGTAAAACTTTAAACTCTTAACTATAACTAAACTAAACTTCAACTCTAAATAAAACTAAGCTAAGACTCTAGGCTAAAACTCTATGCCAATGAATTAAAGAAAAAACAAAAAATGTTGGATAATTTCTAAGTCTAAAAAATTCAGTCCAAAAAAACTTAAAAAAAAATTCAAAAAGGGAGGGAGTGAAAGAGAGGGGTCATTTTTAAAGAATTGGAACAAAATTGGAACTTTAGCTTAAAGAGCAAGGTATTGACTAGGTGGCGAACCCTCTAATATACGTATTAAATATATATGAATATAGAAGTTCGTTACGTAAGTTAATTCGTAAGTTACGTATATTCATTACTAATAAAAACATTCGTAAATAAAATTAAACAGGTTTCGAGAAAGCCATTTAACCAAACAAAAGTAAAGTTAATATTTAAATTTGTTTTGATTATTCATGTATGGTGAGCCAAAATCAAAACCTGCATTAATTCAAAATCGTTTAAAAATTAAATAAAAAAACAAGTTTTTTTAACTGAAAGTAAGGAACGACGTTAAAACTTAATACGAACAGAAATTATTCCCTATATGAAAGGGGCTGTCCCCTCTTCAACGCCTCGCTCTTTACGCTAAAGTTTGAATTTCTTACAACTTTTTTTTTTAATGAAAAACTTTAGCGTAAAGAGCGAGGCGTTGAGGAGGGGACAGCCCCTTTCATAAACGGCATAATTTCTGTTCGTTTTAAGTTTTAACGTCGTTCCTTACCTTCAGTTAAAAAAAACTTGTTTTTTTTATTAATGTCTAAAAAGAGCAAGCTGGGCTTGTAGTAGTAAAAATAGTAGTAGTTTTATTGATCTTTTATTTAGTTTTTAAATAAGTTTTTATTTTCAATTTTTATTTTTGAGACTTTAAACCTTTATTTTAATTCTCTTCAATATTAGTCCCATGCGATGGACAAAAGCTTAAAATATTGTACTTTTTTAGGCGAAAAATACTTATAATCTAACTTATTTAATAAGCCTTAAACTGTATGTCCTTGTTCTGACAAAACCCCGGCCAATTATTATCTTGTAAAGCAAAATTATTATTTTACTTTTTATTATTATTCTTACATTGTAACAATATTTTTTTGTTATTATGATTTTCTTGTGAATCGGACGGGCTGAATATCACCTGTTTGTTAGAAAAATTAACTATGCCAAAACATAATTTAGTTTTTGTACAAGTCTCGCGACTACCCTTACCATGGGCGCCCATATGGGGAAGCAGGGGGGAGGGCTCCCCCCTGGCTGAATGATGCTGCCTTATTTTTATATTTTGTTCTGAAATTTCTATTATATAGCATAAAAAATGCCAATTAGATGAGGTTTGCCCCCCCTCTGGAATTCAGCTTATGGGCACCAATGACCCTTATCCCTACAAAACAGAAAAGAAATTGGCACTTTTTAATAGACTATTGGAAGGCGTGAAAGGAAGTTCAAAGAAATTAAAAGGACTAAGATAGTCGGAAGGGACTAAAAGAAGTTCAAAGGAACCAAACAAAGTTGAGAAGGTCAAAAAGTACTAAAGCAATTCCAAACGGAGTGAATAAAGTCAGAAAGAGCTAAGAAAGTTGGAAAGGGCTAAATAAAGCTAAAAGTGATTAAAGAACGTTAAAAGGGACTAAAAAGTCAGAAGGTACTAAAGGAGGTTGGAGAAGACGAAGAACGCTTACAAGAGCTGTGAATATCGAAAAGTATGAAAGGAAGTCAAAGCGACCAATGGAATCCAGTAGGGACCAAGGATTTCAGAAGGTACGAAAGGAACCTCAAAGGGACCATACATAGTTTGAAAGATCAAGAAGAAGTAAAGGAAGTCAAAATGAAGCAGAGAAAGTCGGGAAAGAGTGCAAAAGATGTAAGGGACTAAAACAAGTTCCAAGGAGTAAAAAAAATTACAAGGTGTATCAACAAGTCAAAGTGGACTTATAAGTAACCAAATCAAATAAATAATTCCAGAAGGGATTCAGACTGTCAGAAATAGCTAAAGGAACTGGGAATTGACTAAGTCAATTTGGGAGAAACAAAGAAGAACAGAAGGGACTAAGTAAGTCATAAGGGACTAAAGGAAGTTTATAGAAACTAATGCAAACTAATGGAATTTGGAAGGGATTACAAATACGGGGAAACGCTGAAGAAATCTGGAAGGGACCGAGAAAAGTAGAAAGGATCGCAAAGTTTAAAAAGAAGTCAAAATGGAAGAGAGAAAGTCTGAAAGGACTTTCGAAAGTCTTAAGAAAGACTTTTTGAAAGACTTAATGGTCTTTTCAAAGGAATCTAAAAAACGTCGAAGAAACTACAAAAGTCAAAAAGGATTTTTAGAAAACCAAATGAAGTAAATAGACCCAAAAAGAATTAGCAAAATCGAAAAAACTAAATTAATTTGGAATGGATTAAAACAATTTGGGAGAAACCAAGAAGAATAGAAGGGATAGGGAAGTCATACGGGACTAAAGGAAATCATAAGATACTAAAGCAATTCAGCAAAATGTTTTAAAGTCAGAAGGTACAAAGGGATCTCAAAAACAGTAAAGGAGATTGGAAGGGACTAAGAATTTCGGAAGGAACGAAAGGAAGCTCAGATGGACTAAACAAAGTTGGGAAGGTGAGCAAGGACTAAAGAAAATCTAAACGAACAAATAAAGCCGGAAAAGACTAAGAATGTCAGAAGAGACTAGAGAAGTTTGGACAAGAAGGGACTAGAGAAGAGACTAAAGGAAATGGAAAGAAAATAAAGAAAACTAGAGAGGACCATGACTTTTGGAAGGTATAGATGGACCTCAAAGGAACGTTTGGACCAGACTAAGAAAATAAAAAGGCACGGAGGGAAGCTGAAAGGAACCAAGTAAAGTTGGAAGGGTGAAGAAGGACTAAAGCAATTTCAAACAGAGTAAACAAAATCAAAAGGAACTAAAAAAACTCGGAAGTTACAAAATTACATCCGATGGAACTAAAAGAAGCTGAAGGAGACCAAGAACCTCGGAAAAGGACCAAAATTCCAAAAGAGACTGTAGGAAGTTGGAAGAAACTAAATTAACTTTAGCAACTTGAGCAGAAAACATGAACATAAAAAGAACGGGAAAACATTAAAGGGACAAAGGAATGTTAAAGGGGGTAAGACAGGATTGCCACCCAGTGACAAAAAAAAATCACTAGATACTACTGATTTTTTGGTTCTTTTAATGATTTTTTTCATTAAGATGATTTTCTGGTTGTTTCAGTGATTTTTTTTCAATCACTATAAATTGTGATAAATCACTAGGGGTGGCAACCCTTGTCTAAGACTTGTGAAAAACACAAGAGGAAACCCTAAAAAAGGAAAAAAGGAATAAAGGAAGTCTAAATGTTGCAAATAAAGCCATAAGAAACTAAAAAGTAGAAATGGGGCTGGATCAAGTTCGAAGGCATCAAAGGAAATTGGAAGGAACTGTGAAAACCAGAAAGGACTAAAGGAATTTGGGAGGGAACAAGTATGTTAAATGCAAAGAAAGGATGCTCAAAGGTGCCAAAATGGTAATGAGAGTTAAAATGTACTAAAAGAGTACCGAATGAAGTAAAGAAAAGTTAAAAAGGACTAAGCGAATAGAAAAAGGCTAAAGGAGATTCAAAGGAACTAAAGAAAGTTGATACTAGGGGGGGGATCATGTCATGAGAAAGGGTGTAAAACACCAGTCGAAGAAAATTTGCAAGCCTCTAGAAAGTCAAAAGAGAATAGATCTAGTTGGAAGCCTTTAAAGGAAATCGAAATGCATCAACGATTAATTATTGTTCACCTGCGTATTAATTATTATTTGTTTATGCAAATTTTGTTTTTTTCAAAAAAAAATTTCCCCAAAGTTTTTCCTATTTTCAATTTTCTCATTTTTTCCAAATTTTCTCGCAAGGTTTTAACGAATTATCAATTTTTGTCAAGCATATTCCAGTTGTTTAGATTTCTATCGAGTGAAATCAGTCCTTGTCGCGAAGTTTTAAAATAGATTGTTTTTAGATGAGAAATTTTTCACATTTTTAAATTCTTTTTAAGGAAATTTTTAGATTTCCAGTTTTGTGAATTTTTCAGAAAAGGTTACGTGGGCACACTTAGATAACATGTAAAATATATTAATAACCACTTGGGATGATACCTAAGCTGCGTTACATAATTAAGTTGTTTCAATTTCGGGACAGCTTGGATTTTGACAATTATTGTTGCTTATTTTAACTTGGCTATTTCCGATCTTTGATAAGACAAAAAGATGGTTTAACCCCTGGAAAAAAAATTAAGCTTACCTAATTGGCCACGTACGAAATAAAAGTGGCTTTTGGGTGAAATGGTTTACAGCTATGGTTTCCGGTAATTCTTAGCTTTTAGAAGAAGGTGTCATAATTTACAACACATCAACAAAAAAGGTTTTTTTTGTGATTTATATTTCAAATAGATTTCTTAATGAAAAGGGATATGCATAAAGGAGGTGCGGGGTGGGGCTTGGGACCCCCATCCCTTCACACTGAGTTTTCCCTATTTTTTGGTACTTGTGGTTCAAGTCATCAACTAAAGTCTATTTTTCAATTGTTACTCCTTCCCCACACTCCCCCTCACCCTTACAAAAAAATCAAGTGAATTTGCCTGGCAGACGAAATTTTAGTTCTATTTTGTTATATTTATCTGCAAGTACTTTATTTAAGCATCAAAATATGTAGTTTTACAAACAGAATATTTCAGTAGCAAGTTCTATTTATTTTTTCTACCTTGGGTAACAAATAATAAGGATATACGGAAAATAGGCGCTTACCAGGGTATTGCCTGTCCTTCAGAGTATCCACATTTACTCGATGGTGAACAACAGTAATCCCAAGCACCCCGTTCATCGGTGTCACAAAACCAGTATCCCATTTTCTTATTTTCTTGACATCTTGAAATGCAGTCTACCCCACTGGCAGATACGTCATTGACATTACTTCCTAAACGTCAACAAAAATGAAAATGTTAACAATGAAAGAGTCACTTTTAAATACTTTAAAGATTACCATTGGTAGACCAACACCCCCCCCCCCCCCGCCCCCCAAAAATAAATGTCTTACAATTATTGATTTTCAAAAGAGAGATAAATAAGTCTTTTTGGCTTCTTTTCAAGTATTAAAACAGAAATTTAAGGCTTCCTACTAAAATAGTGTCTCCAGTGTCCGGGCCAAGGTCTTTTGGGATCAAATAGTGGGTTCTATTCTTCTTTGCTAAGAATTGCCTTTTTGTCTCGGTTCTTTAAGAGTGACCTCTGAAACACCGAGACCGTTGAGTTTGAATGGGAAGTATTTTTCAAAGAGCTTTCAGGCCTTTGAGCAACGAGTGAGGGTTGAGGTAGGGACCACCCCTCTCATATACGGAATAATTTCTAATTGTTTTTAGTTTTAATGTTGTTCCGTACTTTCAGTTGAAAAAATGCTGAATTTTATTTATTTAATTAAGTAAAATACAACTGTGGCAAAGTATAAAACAAGCAGGCTTAACTTGGTCCTAATCGAAAAAGATTTTCCCTTGTCAAAACAGATATTAAGAAGAAGGCAAGGAGGTAAAAATTTGAAACCGTTTTTGTAGATTCCAAGCAGGTAACATTTTTTAGATATTCGATTTTTAAATTCAAAAGCTATATCTAGTCTCTATACAAAGGTTGTGCTATGATTTCTTTTAATTAGTTCCAGTAAACTTCCCCTTAGACCAGTTTGATATGAGCATAAAGAGAAGGGTATTTTGAAGCTTATTTTATTATGTGTAACTGAAAGTCTAAAAAGCTGCCATTAGACATACAGTCTCTCAAACCTGTCTAAAAATGCTTTGAAGACCCTGTATTAGTGAACCAAAGAAAGACTTGCTCACCTGATGAACTATAGCCATAGCCACCAGCTTCTCCACATTCTTTCCCCATTCGAGCATATACATAATAGCCATTATCATTAAGTAGTTCACGTGATCTATCGAGGTCATCTGCTTCCCAAGGACTTAGCTCACAATTTCCACGAAGCTGCTTGGATTGGTAAGAATCTGTATAAGCGACCGAGTTACAAGTGAAACTTCGCTTTTGCAAGCATTCTTTTTGGCAACTAGCCAGATTCGAAGCGTAAGTCATTTCTTTTACGGCTGGTAGGTAAATGCGGCTTCTTGATTTGTATAAGGAAAAACAGCCTGCAAATTCAGAATCTCCTGTCAGAAATTTACCGGGATTGAACAGTTGTACCGTATACCACATTTCTGTGGCTCTGTATGATATCTATCGTACATTGTCACTATTTTATGCTTCCCACCGTCACTTATAGCCCAGCCACTTTCCTACAAACTTTAACTTAATTAATATCTTATACTTTTGATCTTGTCTTTTGGTCCCTATGATTTCGTGTCCTCTAGCCTATCTAGTGAATAATTTCCCAAAGCTTAACCATTTGTCCAAATTTGACCAAAAATTGAAAGTCTCGTTGTTTTTTAGAATTAACAAATTGTTAACAAATTGTAAAGGAGATGTGTGGTTCTGTCATGTCTTTGTCAAGCAATGTCATAGCGATGGCTAATTGTATTAAGTTAAAACTTCCAGGACTTGATAAGAGGGATGTTCTACAGACCAAAAGGCAATAGGTTAATACTAATGCTGCTAGTAGTACTACCGCTATTCAATACTATTACTAGTAATATCAACACTACTGCTGTGACTACTACTACAACTATGCCTAAGGTTATGAATGTGAAATTTTCAAGAAACTTTGAAGGGGGAGGTTGAACTGAATTAGAACACGCCCTCTGTATGCAGGTTGTCAAAAGGGTGTAGCACAAATATCTTAGGAACAGCGCTGCTTATGAATTTGAAACTAACAGGGCTTGTTTTGAGGGATGTTGAACTAACCAAAAGAAAATATTTGCATCCTAATGCTACTGCTTCTAGTCATGCTACTACTACTGCTACTATTTTTACTACTACTATTACTATTGCCACTAATACTTTGGCTACTACTATTAATTCTAATGCTCCTACTACTGCTGCTGCTACTATAACTAAGGGTATTAAGGCAAAAATTTTGAAAAAATATTGAGACTGTATGCAATTAAATCGAAATACATTATGCCTGCACAGGTTATCAAGAGGACATATCAGCAATGCCTCAGGAGCGGTTGATGGTATAAGTTGAAACTTTCAGCGTTTCTTGAAGGGGATGTTGAAGAAACCAAATTTGCTATATGTATTCTACTACTGATGCTACTACAACTATTGCTACTAAGCAAGCTAAGAGTATTAAGGTGAAGCTTTCAAGGAATATTTAGGCGGGTGTTGAAAGAAATCAATACGAACTATGAGCATATAGATTTTCAAAAAGATGACAAAAAAATATCTCTTCGCTTTTTTCGAGCTATTTCGAGCTAATTCGATTTGAAATTAAAATTTCAAGTACTCTTTTTAAGAATCAAAAGATAGAGGAGTGTGATCAGCCCTCCTCTCAAGCCCATTCATTTTCTAAACATATCTAGCCAAAATTTTGAGACAGCCATTTTAGATGTAAAATATCTTCTTTTTTCCATGAAAATGACTATGTAAATAAGAAAACATATAGAAATAAGTTGAGTGTTATCCAAGGTAGAGTAACAAAAGGAGGGAATTCAATACAAGCCTTTAAAACTTTCACATATACAAAACTATTTTCCACTTGCACGTCGTATCTAGCTCGTGGGAAAAAATATGAACGTAATGTTGTTAAAGCTGTGATTGTTCCATCTACCACTTTGTTTCAGGCTGTTTAATGGCAGAGCTCTTAGAAACAATACTCTAAGGAAAGCGTTCACAATTGGAATGATTGAAATCTTCAAAGTCTTTGAAACAAATATTGATGAGTTTATTCCAAGGTGATCTGAGAAAAATTACTCTGCCAGACATTTTTGCCCCTATAACAGACTAATTCAAGATTATTTTTCGACAAAACATGTTATCAAAGAAAAGTAAAGAGCTCAAGTAAGCCGAAAATGAGCATAAATAAAGTCAAATAACCTTCCAAACTTAAAACTACCGTAAAACACCATCAACAAATAGATGAAAAAAAATGTACGAGTCAAACTCAAAACAAGCTCTACACGAGTAGAGCTGACAACCCCCCTGCCCTCTCAAGACCAGAACACTATTTGTACTTTACTGAAAACAAAATACGTTTTAACTGTTTTCACTTTTTTTACTTTAATAAATACAAGATTATTAAAACTTTAAGGAATAAGTATATAAAATATGTATATTAGACCGTCAATCCACGGTTATTTGGTTGTTTTTTTTTCACTAAAGTGCAAGTTTTGCTCTGTGTGGCAAATACTTATAGCCTTGACGATTTTTGACTCTAGATACTACTTGAAAGTTTACAAATATTTTGACCAGTCATTTAAAGACAGATAAGACCAAAGAGGTCTACCAGGCCTGTTATTTGGGTATATTCTTAAAGCAAGGCCGTATCCAGGGGATTTAGGGTTTGAAAGCCTCCCTCCCCTCCCTGAAATGTTTGCCTGACTAGTAAAAAACGCTTCAAAATATTTTTAAATAAATTTTCATCTGTTTTTTTACTTTTTTTAGGTAAAACCAATCCAAAGCCTTCCCCCCCGAACAAGAATCCTGGATAATGCTCTGACATTAGTCATCCTATTGACACTCCAGGTTGAAATAATTTAGACTTAACTTGATCTTCATGACCCTAAAATTGGGAGGGTAAAATATTACACTTAATTTGGATAGTAAACAAAAGTACAATAATAAAACTATGCAGAACTTTACATTTGTCTTATTACCAACGTCACCATCTCTCATTTATACTACACATCAAATGTCGTTGCACACCGTTTAGTTAATGTTAAGCACAACAGCATCTTCTTTCTCCGTAGGGGTAACCACATCCATTCCCAGGATGTAAGAAAGAGCTTGAGAGTTCACAGGAACAGTGGGAGGACTTTCAATAAAGTATAAATGATGCTCTATCACTTAGAGGATTACTGATTACTAATTACAAATCAGAAGGTTGACTTGATTAACGATTTTAATTTATTTTCAAAGATTTTACTACTAGCCAAGAATGCATAGCATACTCACTGTCAACGGCTATAGATTCAACATCATCAGAGCCATCATTACAGTTTGCAGACCAGTCGGTTCTATACCAAGTATCGTAATCACGATTTTCTGTGAGATAGAATGTCGACCAGCCAACATCTACGTCACTAAGCTCACAGTTATCACTATTCTTGTATTTTGATGTGAAATACCTAAAAAAAAGGAATATACTTACTACAAACATATTTGACATGGTGGAGTACTAAGCATATTTAGTGACATTTTACTTTAAATTATTTTAGTTTACTTGATGTCTTTAATTTTCTATTACTTATTTGAGTCGGTGAAACCGTTGTTCTTCTCTCCACACTTCATTAAACTTGACATTTCTTTTTTAAACCAGCTGACTGAATATGTTTGGGAGGGATCTATCTTCTGAAACGGATCCTATTTTGGAATCATCACAGCAGTATATTCACTGTTGTCCCTATTCCTGTGTAGTGTACAGAAGACTATTAAATGAGCGTCAAAAGATGAACAAGTAGAGATACTATTTCAAAATATTAAGAGGAGGACATACAAATTTTATTGACCGACCGGTTGAAACTGGTTAATATATATATTTTTATTTTTAAAATAAAATATATAATATTTTATATTATATATAATATATTTTATATAATATATTAATTATAATATAATATATTATAATATATATATAATAATATATAATAATAACATTAATAATATTAATATAATATATATAATATAATATTTTTAATATAATATATATTATATATAATATAATATAATATATTTTTACGGATTTGGTTTAATAAAATCTCGTTGCTTCCATCTATACTTTTATGAACTTCATATGTAGATAGTTTCGGAGACCACACTGCCTTTCCATGACGATAAATAAAACTTCGAATAGGGATAAAATCCTTTTAATAGACAGTGTTTCACAAACAGTGATAGAAATTCACAAATATACCAGATATTTCGGTCACAAATGCAATGATCGTCATCAGTAGTAAAACTTCACGATCAGTAGTAAAATCAGTTTTGCTATTGATTACGGTCACTGCATATGTGACCGAAATATCTGGTATTTTTTATGAATTTCTATCACTGTTTGTGAAACACTGTCAATTAAAAGAATTTTATCCCTATTTGAACTTTTATTTATTGTTATGAACTTCATTTTTTTTTCTTTGAGCCAGCTGACTAAACATCTTTGAGGAGGCACTCCTCTCCTGAAGATGGTACCTCTGTGGAGTCACTACAGCTCACAAATGTCAATATCCCTGTAATTTGATGTAGATTACCTTAATTTTTTTAACGAATGTCATTTAAACCAGCAGATTTAGGTACAACTGACAACAATATTTGAAGAGAAAGGAGGGAGGGGAGGGGAGGTCAATTTTACTGTTTTTTTTCAATTGTATTCTATATTTACAAATTTAAGTCGGTAAAGCTGTGGCACTTTGATCCGCATATTTATTGACTTTATATTTTTTTCCTGCCGGCAAAATATGTTTGAAGAGGCACCCGTCTCTCCCAAAGTTGGCACCTTTCTGGAGTCACTTGGGTACTAAAATTCCAGTTGTTACTATTCCAGTATACATAAAAATTACTTAAAAGATGCTATAAGATGAACAGATAGAGATATCATCAAACAGTTCGTGGTAACGAACTGTAAGTAAGGAGCGACCCGGTCAATAGTAACCGAAACTCTAAAAAACAGAATTTTGATACCGATAGATACATCAAAATAATCAGATTTTTATGCTTATTTTAAATATATGAGTTTCATCGAGTTTAGTTTTACCCATCAAAAGTTGCGCTTCTGAGAAAATTCGCCTTATTTTTTAAAAAAAGGGGGAAAAAACCTCTAAAAGTCATGGAACTTTAATGAAAATCACACCATCAGATTCAGCGTATCAGAGAACCCTACTATAGAAGTTTAAAGCTCCTATCTGCAAAAATGTGGAATTTCGAATTTTTTGCCAGAAGAAAGATCACGAATGCGTGTTTATTTGTTTGTTTGTTTTTATTTTCTCAGGGGCGATCGTATCGATCTATTAGTCCTAGAATATTGTAAGAGGGTTCATTCGAACAGAAAATAAAAGTTCTAGTGCCCTTTTTAAGTAACCATAAAATTGGAGCGCAACTGGGCCCACTCCTAAGCTCATTTTTTCCCCGTAGTCACCCAATCTAAAATGTTTAGATAGCCATTTTTTCAGCATAGTCGACAATCTAATTAATATGTCTTTGAGGATGACTTAATCCCCCACAGTTCTCGGGGGAAGGACTGTAAGTTATAAACTTTGCCCATTGTTTACATATAGTATTGATTACGGTTTTGGGAAGTATACAGGCGTTTTCAGGAGGAATTTTCTTCTGGTGGGGGGTGGGGTTGGAGTAGGGGTTATGAGGGAGAATATTTCCATGGAGGATGTTTCCTTGGGGGAAGGGACATTTCTATGAAGGGGGCACCAGATTTCCCAGCATTATTTAAAAAACGATCAGAAATTAAATAAAAAACAAGTTTTTTCAACTGAAAGTAAGGAGCAACATTAAAACTTAAAACGAACAGAAATGATTACGTATATGAGGGAGTTCGCCCCCTAGTCGATACCTTGCTCTTTGCGTTAAAGTTTTTTAGTACTTTCAAAAGAGCTATCTATTCTAATTAACCGGCCTTTGTGATTTAGGGGTTTGTAATTCGAACAAAATTCGAACTTTAGCGTAAGGAGTGAGGTATTGACTAGGGGGTGAACTCCCTAATATACGTAAAAAAAATACGAATATAGAAATTCATTACGTAAGTTAATTCGTAAGTTACGTCAGAAAAAAATTTCGAAAAACCCATTTCGCCAAAAAAAGGAAAATTAATATGCGAATTTCGTTTTAATTATTCATGTACGGTGAGCCAAAATCAAAGCTGTATTAATTCAAAAATGTTCAGAAATTAAATAAAAAAAACAACTTTTTTTAACTGAAAGTAAGGAGTGACATTAAAGCTTAAAACGAACAGAAATTATTCTTTATATGAAAGGGGCTGTCCCCTCCTCAACACCTCGCTCTTTACGCTAAAGTTTGACTTTGTCTCACAACTTTATTTTTTAAAACAATAAAAAACTTTAGCGTAAAGAGCGAGGCGTTGAGGAGGGGACAGCCCCTTTCATATACGGAATAATTTCTGTTCGTTTTAAGTTTTAATGTCGCTCCTTACTTTCAGTTAAAAAACTTGTTTTTTTTTTAATCAATAGAAGATATGAAGTGCGAGGGCTCAATAGGTTTTAATGATTATGTGGTAATTTTTACCACCTTTTTTTTTCAAAGATTTAATGCAGTGGAACCTTAGCACTTCAATTTTCACTTCTCTTGACTTAATTCTTTCTTCCGGCTGTCAGAACATATTTGGGAAGGCAAACCTTTTCCAAAGGAGACACAATTATGAACACGATCAACTTTTTTCTTCAAAGATTCGTGGTGCGTACTGAGTTAATTACAACTAGTAAAGAATGGCATTAATTTTTAGTACAGGACAGATCCAATGAGTCTGGATGCTTGGCTTACCATTCTGTTTACTAATTTAGTAAAATTGTTCTTCGAAAACCATCTTTACCCTCCCTTTGGATCTTTCATCATAAAGATAAAAAAAAAGTCCTGACGCTTGAGTGACTAAACCTGGTAATAACAGAAAATACAGAACAATGAACAAAGCGAGGAGGTCCAGTCAGTGAAGACAAAGACAATATAAACATTGTGTCCGAGACTTTTGTTCGGCCGTCATCATTGCAAAAAGGATAAAAATTTAAACCAGATTCGTCTTTAAAATTTCACTTAAGATACATCCTCTTTACATCCATAATCCACTAACTGTATTTTGCAGTAGGCATCAAGACATGGCTAATTTTAGAAAAAGCCAAGGCAGATAGTCCGAGTGATTGAGAGGGAAATCTCGGATAAGCCCTTTTTAGGATTGCATAAAAATTATGTTATTTTATTTGTTGATACATAGGTCTATCTATCATTCATACATATGTCATTGCTAGGGCAGAACTGTGGTAAAATAGTTCTAGAAATTTGGGATAAAAGATTGGATTTAATTTTGGCTTGACGCGTGACGAACAATGTCCACTGGACTTGTATAGAAAATCTTGGACTGAATTTGCTTCGACTTCACAGGATGTTAAAGCTTCCGGCTGTTATATAGTCTACCGTCGTAATCTGTGTAGTTTCATGGACTTTTTGAACTGAGGCAAAGTGAGCGAAGGCTTTGCCTAAAAGATTACATTTTTCTTGTGTTTACTGGCTCATGACATTTTTTTTTGGATTTGCTGGCACTTCTTTGCACGGAGGCAAAGTGAGCAAAGTTTTGGCCAAAACATAACTTTTTTCTTGTGTTTACTGGCTGTTGAGCGTCCTAATTTTCTTTGTTTTACCACATTATCTCCTATATTACGGCTTAGCCATAATATTTATCATGAAAGATGCTTCAGATGGGCAAATATGTTGTATACAGAACAATTCAACTTAATAGTCAGCATAATAGTGAGAA
Organism: Artemia sinica; assembly: GCA_027921565.1. NCBI lineage: Eukaryota > Metazoa > Arthropoda > Branchiopoda > Anostraca > Artemiidae > Artemia > Artemia sinica. The sequence continues at coordinate 59,228,610 of CM051270.1, read as the reverse complement.
AAAGGTTGAAGGTCCCAGATTAAGCTAGGACCATGAAACATCATTTATCGATAAATTACCTAACAAATTTTTGGATTTCTTTCAGCCAGCTCATGGTATACATACTAATAAACAGTGCAAATAGTTTTAACAGCGATCCACCCATTTTTTAAAATTCTGCTTGTTTTAAATTATATAATTTTGGTCAGTAATAAAACACTGTTAGTGGTTCCATTAGTTTTTCTTCCATATTAAACCAACATCAAAGTATAAAAGTCCTTAAAAGCATGGTTCTTGTATGTATTAAATAAAAAAAAAAACAAGTTTTTTAAACTGAAAGTAAGGAGCGACATTAAACCTTAAAACGAACAGAAATTATTCCGTATATACGGTTTTATATTGTTTTAAAAAATAAAGTTGTGAGACAGAGTCAAACTTTAGCGTAAAGAGCGAGGCGTTGAGGAGGGGACAGTCCCTTTCATATACGGAATAATTTCTGTTAGTTTTAAGGTTTAATGTCGCTCCATACTTTCAGTTTAAAAAACTTGTTTTTTTTATTTAATTTTTGAGCTTTTTTGAATAAATGCAGGTTTTGATCTTGGCTCACCGTACATGAATAATTAAAACAAAATTTTCATATTAATTTACTTTTATTTAGTTAAATGGCTTTCTCGAAACTTGTTTAATTTTATTTACGAACGTTTTTATAAGTAATAAATATACGTAACATACGAATTACCTTACGTAACGAACTTCTATATTCATATACTTTTAATTTGTTTATTAGGGGGTTCGCCCCCTAGTCAATACCTTGCTCTTTAAGCGAAAGTTCGAATTTTGTTCCAATTCTTTAAAAATGACCGCTTAATCACAAAGGCCGTTAATTAGAATAAATAGCTCTTATGAAAGTACTAAAAAATCTTTGGCTTAAAGAGCGAGGTATTGACTACGGGGTGAGCCCAATCATATATGTAATATTTTCTGTTCGTTTAAAGTTTCGATGTTGCTGCTATTGCAGTTGAAATACTTGTTTTTTTATATTAAATTTCTGATCTTTTTTTGAATAATGCTGGGAAGTCCAGCGTCCCCTTCATAGCAATGTCCCTTCCCCCATGAAAACTTCCTCCATGGAAAGATCCTCCCACATAACCCCCAACCCACCCCCCCCCCCCTCCACTACCAGGAAAAATCTCCCCTGAAAACGTCTGTATACTTCCAAATAACCAATACTATATGTTAACATTGGGTAAAGTTCATAACTTTCAGCCCTCCCCCTGGGAACTTCAGGGGATTAAGTCATCCTAAAAGACATACTTATTATATTTTCGAACATGCTGAACAAAATGGCTATCTCGAAATTTTGATCAGGTGACTTTGGGAAAAAAATGAGCGCGGGAGGGGGCCTAGTTGCCCTCTTTTTTTTGGTCACTTAAAAAGGGCACTAGAACTTTTAATTTCCATTCCAATGAGCCCTCCCATGATATTCTAGGACAACTGGTTCGATACGATCACCCCTGGAAAAAAAAAACAAAAAAAAAAAACAAATAAACACGCACCCGTGATCTTTCTTCTGGCAAAAAATGCAAAATTCCACATTTTTGTAGATGGGAGCTTGAAACCTCTACAGTAGGGTTCTCTGATACGCTGAATATGATGGTGTGATTTTCATTAAGGTTTCATAACTTTTAGGGGGTCTTTCCTCCTTTTTTCGATAATCAGCCAAATTTTCTCAGGCGCCTAACTTTTGATGGGTAAAATTAAACTTATATAAATATAAACTTATATACTTGATGAAACTTATATATTTGAAATCAGCATTAAAATCTGATTCTTTTGATGTATCTATTTGTATCAAAATACCGTTTTCTAGAGTTTCGGTTACCATTGAGCCGGGTCGCTCCTTACTTACAGTTCGTTACCACGAACTGTTTGATTCTTATAAGTACTACGTTAAATCTTGGAACAAACAGATATTCCAGAGGTACCCCTGTCTTACAGTTGATTTTGCAAACCTTTTTGGCAAAAAAGTGAACATCTGTTTTCAAATATTTGTGGTTCAGGCTGAATTATTTAGATTATTTAAATATTAGTTCCCTTGATGACAGTGGCTATATGTGGTTGTGAAGTAGGGGCAATCCGAAAAACTCAGGAAGATTTACTAGACATTTTTCAGAGAAATTGTCTACAGATTGTTTAGGTTACCCGTTTGAATAACCGTACTTCAAAAAGTAGGCTGTACGAAAAGTATGGCCGAAACTCACTTTCTAGAGCTATAATGAGAGAAAGGTTGAGATGGCTAGGGCAAAAGGTAAGGACAAAGAATGACATATTTCCAAAGATTGTCCCTCTCTGCCGACCGTCTAGGGAGAACAGAAACAGGTTGTCAACGGTTGGGATAGGAGGATATTACAAAGATAGATTTAAGGGAAATGGTAACTTCCTGAGAGGGTGTAAAGCGGGAAGATTTAAATATATTGGGATGGAGGCGGAGCTTGTCTAGCTATGCTGGGCTCAGGCACTTCTGGCTGCAGCGAGCTGTTAGTAGTAGTAGTAGTAGTAGTAGTAGTAGTAGTAGTAAGAGCATTAATTCATGTACTATTATTTTTGAGAGCAGGATGTTGGCCCAGGAATGCGTCTTCAGTAACTCAAGTTGCATGTTTCATTTTATTAATCATTGGCGAGATGTCCCACTGAAAAAAAAAATGTATTTCTGGTTAGATGACTATAATTAAGAGCCAATATCTCTTCCATGACTATGATTGTAATTAGGGATGGAAGGATTTCCCAAGGAAAGATTAAAAAAAAAGACATTCCGGGTAAGATGACTATAATTAAGAATTAATAGCTCTTCTATATCTATGATTATAAATAGGGATAGGAGGATGTCGTAAGGAAAGATTTAAGAGAAATAGGAACTTCTTGGGAGTATGTTAAGAGGAAGGCTATGAATATACTGGAATAAAAGACGAGCGTATGAATGCGTCTTCAGTAGGTCAAATGGTATGTTTTGTCATAGGGAGCGCAATCGCGCTGCCTAAGTAAAGAACTATGTTGGCACAATGTATTATTTTTTTCCAAACCAGGGCACTTCGTATCGAAGGGGTTGTCGTATAGACTTGGAAAAGGGCTCATTCGATTGGAAATTGGAACGGCTAGTGCCCTTTTTAAATGTCGAAAAAATCGGAAGGCTACTAACATTCAATCAAAATTTTGAGATCGCCATTCTGTTCAGCGTAGTTGATTTCCAGATGGAAATTAGGTTTTTAAGGAAGACACTACCCACAGCCCTCAGGGCAAGAGGTTTAAGTTATGCTCTGTGGGCATTTAAGAACGATGTTGGCACAATGTATTTTTTTTTTTCCTTTTGACAAAGGCACTTTTTATCGAACAAGTTGTCGTAGAAACTTCGAAAATGGCTCATTCAATCGGAAACTGGAGTGGCTTGTGTCGTTGTTAATAGTCAAAAGTGATCGGAAGGCAACTAACACCCCTTCCACGCCCACCATTTCCCAAAACACCTCCAATCAAAATTTTGAGATAGCAATTTTGCTCAGCGTAGTCGATTTGCAGATAGAAATTATGTTTTTGAGAAGGACACTCCTCCAAAGGCCTCAGGGCAAGGGTTGTAATTTATATCATGGGGGCATACAAGGTTTTTATAGAAAGCGTTATCTTTGAAACTTCAAAAAAGGCTCATTCGATTGGAAATTCAAAGGGCTAGTGCCCATTTTAATAGTCGAAAGTGATTGGATTGCAACTAACCCCCCCCCTCTCACACCCACCTTTTCCCCTAACACATCCAATCAAAATTTTGAGATAACCATTTTGTTCAACGTAGTTGAAAGTTCCGGAAATAAGGTCTTTGAGGATGACACCCCCCCCTTATTCCTCGGGGAAAGTGTTGTATGTTATGCCCTTGGGGCATATAAGCTTTTATAGAAAGCGTTGTCGTAGAAACTTCAAAAAGGGCTCATTCGATTGGAAATTGAAATGGCTAGTGCCCATTTTAATAGTCGAAAGTGATTGGAAGGCAACTAACACCCCTTCCACGCCCAATATTTCCCCAAACACATCCAATTAAAAGTTTGAGATAGCCATTTTGTTCAACGTAGTTGAAAGCTCTGGAAATTATACCTTTGAGCAGGAAAGTCTCCCACAGTCTTCAGGGCAAGGGTTATTAGCTATGCCCTGAGGGCATATAAGGTTTTCATTGAAAGCTTTGTCGTAGAAACTTGAAAAAGGGCTCATTCGACATAAATTCAAAGGGCTAGTGCCATTTTAATACTTGAAAGTGATTGGGTGGCAACTAACCCCCCTCTCAAACCCACCATTTCCCGAAACACATTCAATGAAAAATTTGGAATAACTATTTTGTTCATCGTAGTTGAAAGTTCTGAAAATTAGGTCTTTGAGGATAACAATCCCCCCCCTATATTTCTCAGGGCAAGGGTTGTAAGTTATGCCCTGGGGGCATATAAGGTTTTATAGAAAGCGTTGTCGTAGAAACTTCAAAAAGGGCTCATTCGATTGGAAATTGAAATGGCTAGTGCCCTTTTTAATAGTCGAAAGTGATTGGAAGGCAACTAACACCCCTTCCACGCCCAATATTTCCCCAAACACATCCAATTAAAAGTTTGAGATAGCCATTTTGTTCAACGTAGTTGAAAGTTCTGGAAATTATACCTTTGAGTAGGACACTCCCCCAAAGTCTTCAGGGCAAGGGTTATAAGCTATGTCCTGGGGGCATATAAGGTTTTCATTGAAAGCTTTGTCGTAAAAACTTGAATAAGGGCTCATTCGATATAAATAAAATTCGATCTATAAACTTGAAAAAGGGCTCATTCGATATAAATTCAAAGGGCTAGTGCCCTTTTTAACTGTCGAAAAAATTGGAAGGCACCTAACACCCTTCCACGCCCACCATTTCCACAAACACATTCAATCAAAATTCTTAGATAACCATTTTGTTCAACGTAGTTGAAAGTTCTGGAAATTAGGTCTTTGAGGATGACAACCCCCCCCCATATTCCTCAGGGCAAGGGTTTTAAGTTATGCCCTGGGGGCATATAAGGTTTTATAGAAAGAGTTGTCGCAGAAACTTCCAAAAGGGCTCAGTCGATTGGAAATTGAAATGACTTGTGCCCTTGTTTTATAGTCGATAGTGATTGGAAGGCAACTAACACCCCTTCCACGCCCAACACTTCCCCAAACACATCCAATCAAAATTTTGAGATAGCCATTTTGTTCAACGTAGTTGAAATTTCTGGAAATTATACCTTTGAGCAGGACACTCCCCACAGTCTTCAGGGCAAGGGTTATAAGCTATGCCCTGGGGGCATATAAGGTTTTCATTGAAAGCTTTGTCGTAGAAGCTTGAAAAAGGGCTCATTCGATTTTAGAAGAGGCTCATTTGATCAGAAATTTACAATTTTAGCTACCTTTTAAGAATAAAAAGTCAAAGAGGGTAACTAGCCCCCTCACCCTTTCCTGGTAGCCTCTTTTCCCCAACGTATCAAATCGAAATTGCGAAATAGGGCTGTGCGAATACTGCCACTAATGCTGCTACAGCTATTGCTACTGGGCAAGCTCAGAGTAGAAAGGTTTCAAGGAATACTACTTTCAAGGAATATTTAGACGGATATTGAACTAAATCAAAAAGTTCTAGTGCCCTTTTTAAGAGTCAAAAGAGATTGGAGGGCAGGCAATCCTCCTTCTAAGCTCATTCATTTTCCAAACACGTCCTGTAAAAAATTTGAAACCACGATTTTGTTCAGCATAGTAGAATGGTCCAGGAACTATGGCTCTACAGATTTTGGGTATCCCCCCCCCCCCGCCCACAAAATCACACACAATTATGTAATTTAAACCTAAATGTTGCTGTAAAAATAAATAAAAAAGCACTGTGTGTATAGTTTCCAATAACACACCTCAGCAATATATCGAGAACGACTGTAATATAAGTTGAAACTTTAGGGGCCACTATTATTACTAATTCTGCTCTTAAGATTTAAATTAATCAAAAGAATTTAAGTGTATCCAGGTTGTCGAAGAGCAAAGATTAAATTTCTTGGGATTTTTTTTTTCAGGTCAAATTGAGGAGGTATAAAATAAATTTAAACGATACTACTTGTGTCAGGAATAACCATAGGTAAAAAGATTTTTCCAACACACAAATAGCAAGCCAAACTAAGGATTTTTATAGACAAAAAACCGAAAAGATATAAGATATTAGTTTTTTTCCACGAAAAAGATTGCCAATAAAAGACAAACAGAAATTAATTTTAAAAATATTTTTCCACAAAACAAGTTTTTCCAAGGAAAAGTAAAGAACTCCATTAAACCAAAAACAAGTAAATGAGTATGAAGGTACATTTTGATTAAATATTTAATAAATAGTAGTGGCTATGTTAGGTATTTAGCATAGTGTGGTTTTGGTGGACAGATTTCCATAATTCTCTGTTGTAGTTTCTATAATTTTGTTACTAAAGTATTACATTTTTATCATGTTTTGCCTTTCATTTTTATTAACCTTATTTAACTTATTGTGTGTGTTTGGGATAATAAACAAGTACCGTGAAAACAACTAAAATGTATTTTGTTTTCAGTAAAGTGCAGATTATATCCTGGTGTTGAGAAGGCATGGGGGTTGTAAGCAATACTCATGTTAATTTTTGCTCGTTTTGAGTTCGACTAAGTTATTTACCGTAATTCTGTTTGTCTCGGGTTACATTTATTTATTGATGGTGATTTGGGGCAGTTTTATGCTTGGAAGATTATTTTACTTTATTTTTGTTCAATTTTGGTTTAGTTAAGCTCTCTATTTTTCTTTGAAGAACTAGTTTTGTGGAAAAAGTTTTTAATTTATGTCAAAACCAGGCTTGAAATCGATAAACATTTCGTATGCCTCTTTTGCAAATACCAGGCATCTTTCAATTATTTGTTTGATAATATTTGGTCTATGGTAGATCGATTTCAAAAAATTTATCTTGATACTCTGGAATCACACGTAGCTCAAAGTCTCTTACACAATATCAATAATAGTCAAAATATCTGGAAAATTTTGTACATAATTTGCATAGTTTGAGTCACAACCTAGTTTTGCTCCACCTTTGCATCTCTGGTTGACGCTAAGTTAACAAAAAGAATTCAGAGGCAATTTGACTGCCTGTAGGCAATCAGTCCACGGAATCAAAGCCCGCCTCTGTTAATTATTAAATAAAAAAAAAAACAAGTTTTTAAACTGAAAGTAAGGAGCGACATTAAAACTTAAAACGAACAGAAATTATTCCGTATATGAAATGGGCTGTCCCCTCCTCAACGCCTCGCTCTTTACGCTAAAGTTTGACCCTGTCTCACAACTTTATTTTTTAAAACAATAAAAAACTTTAGCGTAAAGAGCGAGGCGTTGAGGAGGGGACAGCCCCTTTCATATACGGAATAATTTCTGTTCGTTTTAAGTTTTAATGTCGCTCCTTACTTTCAGTTTAAAAAACTTGTTTTTTTTTTATTTAATTTCTGATCGTTTTTTTAGTTAATGCAGGGGATGTTTCCCCCCTCTTTAAAAAATCGAGTAAATTTTCTCAGGCTCGTAGCCTTTGATGAGTAATACTAAACTTAATAAAATTTATATATTTAGAATCAGCATTATAAACACATTCTTTTGATACATTTATTGACATCAAAATTCCGTTTTTAAAAGTTTCGATTACTATTGAGCCGTATCGCTTGTTTTTTTATTGTTTTTTTTTATTACGTATATGTTATTACGTATATGAGGGGGTTCTCCCCTTAGTCAATACCACGCTCTTTACGTTAAAAGTTAAAAAAAAATTTGATTCACAAACCCCTGAATCACAAAGGCCGTTTAATTAGAATAGATAGCTCTTTTGAAAGCACTAAAAAAAACTGTAGCGTAAAGAGCGAGGTATTGACTTGGGGGAGAACCCCCTCACATACGTTATAATTTCTGTTCGTTTTAAGTTCTAATATTCCTTCTTACATTTAAGTTGAAAAAACTTGTTTTTTTTATTTAATTTCTGATCGTTTTTTAAATAATGCTTGGAAATCCGGCGCCCCCTTCATAGAAATTTCCCTTACCCCAAAGAAACATCCTCCACGGAAATATTCTCAAGATTAACCCCCTCGTCTAGCCCCCCCCCCCCTCCAGAAAAAATCCTTCCTGAAAATGGTTGTATACTTCCCAATAACCAATAAATAATGCTGGCAAGTCCGGCGCCCCCTTCATGGCAATTTCCCTTCCCCCATGAAAACTTCCTTCATGAACAGATCCTCCAACATAACCACCGACCCACCCTTCCCTCCCACTACCAGAAAAAAAACCTCCTGAAAACTTCTGTATACTTCCCAATAACCAATACTATATGTTAACATTGGGTAAAGTTCATAACTTTTAGCCCTCCCTCTGGGAACTTCGGGGGATTAAGTCATCCTAAAAGACATATTTATCATATTTTAGACCATGCTGAACAAAATGGCTATCTCAAAATTTTGATCGGGTGACTTTGGGAAAAAATAAGCGTGGGAGGGGGCCTAGTTGCCCTCCATTTTTTTGGTCACTTAAAAAGGGCACTAGAACTTTTAATTTCCGTTCCAATGAGCCCTCCCACGATATTCTAGGACCACTGGGTCGATACGATCACCCCTGGGAAAAAAAAAAAAACAAACAAACAAATAAACACGCATCCGTTATCTTTCTTCTGGCAAAAAATGTAAAATTCCACATTTTTGTAGATAGGAGCTTGAAACCTCTACAGTAGGGTTCTCTGATACGCTGAATATGATGATGTGATTTTCATTAAGGTTCTGTAACTTTTAGGGGGTCTTTCCCCCTTTTTTTGAAAATCAGCCAAATTTTCTCAGGCGCGTAACTTTTGATGGGTAGCACTAAACTTGATGAAAGTTATATATTTGAAATCAGCATTGAAATCTGATTCTTTTGATCTATTGGTATCAAAAACCCGTTTTCTAGAGTTTCGGTTACCATTGAGCCGGGTCGCTCCTTACTTACAGTTCGTTACCACGAACTGTTTGATGGAGCGTATAGAGCACAGTACACACATCTAGGCAGTACGATTAAACTAAATAATGTCTGTCACCAAGGGTCTCAGTGCGTATAAGGACTCTTCCCATTATAGCTCTTCTATATCTATGATTATAAATAGGGATGAGAAGATGTCGCAAGGAAAAATTTAAGGGAAATTGGAACTTCTTGGGAGTATGTTAAGAGGCAGGCTATGAATATGCTGGAATAAAACACGTGGGTATTAATGCGTCTTCAGTAGCTCAAAGGGTATGTTTTATCATAGGGAGTGCAATCGTGCTGCCTAAGTAAAGAAGTATGTTGGCACAATGTATTTTTTTTTTTCCATACCACGGCACTTCGTATCAAAGGAGTTGTCGTAAAAACTTGGAAAAGGGCTCATTCTATTTAAAATTGGAACGGCTAGTGCCCTTTTTAACTGTCGAAAAAACTGGAATTCAACTAACAACCCTTCCACGCCCACCATTTCCTCAAACACATTCAATCAAAATGTTGAGATAACCAATTTTTTAACGTAGTTGAAAGTTCTGAATATTAGGTCTTTGAGGATGACAACCCCCCCCCCCACATATTCCTCAGGGCAAGGGTGATAAGTTATGCCCTATGGGCATATAAGGTTTTATAGAAAGCGTTGTCGTATAAACTTCAAAAAGGGCTCATTCGATTGGAAATTGAAATGGTTAGTGCCATTTTTAATAGTCGAAAGTGATTGGAAGGCAACTAACACCCCTTCCACGCCCAAAATTTCCCCAAACACATCCAATTAAAAGTTATAGATAACCATTTTGTTCAACGTAGTTGAAAGTTCTGGAAATTATACCTTTTAGCCGGAAACTCCCCCACGGTCTTCAGGGCAAGGTTATTAGCTATGCCCTGAGGGCATATAAGGTTTTCATTGAAAGCTTTGTCGTAAAAACTTGAATAAGGGCTCATTCGATATAAATTCAAAGGGCTAGTGCCCATTTTAATAGTTGAAAGTGATTGGATGGCAACTAACCCCCCTCTTACACCCACCATTTCCCAAAACACATTCAATCAAAATTTTGAGATAACCATTTTGTTCAACGTAGTTGAAATTCTGAAAATTAGGTCTTTGAGGATGACAATCCCCCCCCCCCTATATTTCTCAGGGCAAGGGCTGTAAGTTATGCCCTGGGGCATATAAGGTTTTATAGAAAGCGTTGTCGTAGAAACTTCAAAAAGGTCTCATTCGATTGGAAATTGAAATGGCTAGTGCCCTTTTTAATAGTCGAAAGTGATTGGAAGAAAACTAACACCCCTTCCACGTCCAACATTTCCCCAAACACATCAAATCATCATTTTGAGACAGCCATTTTGTTCAACGTAGTTGAAAGTTCTGGAAATTATACCTTTGAGCAGGAAACTCCCCCACAGTCTTCAGGGCAAGAGTTATAAGCTATGCCCTGGGGACATATAAGGTTTTCATTGAAAGCTTTGTCGTAAAAACTTGAATAAGGGCTCATTCGATATAAATAACATTCGATATATAAACTTGAAAAAGAGCTCATTCGATATAAATTCAAAGTGCTAGTGCCCTTTTGAACTGTCAAAAAAATTGGAAGGCACCTAACAACCTTCCATGCCCACCATTTCCCCAAACACATTCAATCCAAATTTTTAGATAGCCATTTTGTTCAACGTAGTTGAAAGTTCTGGAAATTATACCTTTGAGCAGGACACTCCCCCACAGTCTTCAGGGCAAGAGTTATAAGCTATGCCCTGGGGGCATATAAGGTTTTCATTGAAAGCTTTGTCGTAGAAACTTGAAAAAGGGCTCATTCGATTTTAGAAGAGGCTCATTTGATCAGAAATTCACAATTTTAGCTACTTTTAAGAATAAAAAGTCAAAGAGGGCAACTAGCCCCCTCACTCTTTCCTGGTAGCCTCTTTTCCCCAAACGTATCAGATCGAAATTGCGAAAGAGGGCTGTACGCATACTGTCACTAATGCTGCTACAGCTATTGCTACAGGGCAAGCTAAGAGTAGAAAGGTTTCAAGGAATACTACTTTCAAGGAATATTTAGACGGATATTGAACTAAATCAAAAGTTCTAGTGCCCTTTTTAAGATTCAAAAGAGATTGGAGGGCAGGCAACCCTCCTTCTAAGCCCATCCATTTTCCAAACACGTACTGTAAAATTTTTGAAACTACGATTTTGTTCAGCGTAGTAGAATGGTCCAGGAACTATGTCTCTACAGATTTTGGGTATCCCCCCCCCCCGCCAACACAATCACACACAATTATGTAATTTAAAACTAAATGTTGCTGTAAAACTAAATAAAAAAGCACTGTGTGTATAGTTTCCAATAAGACACCTCAGCAATATATCGAGAACGATTGTAATATAAGTTGAAACTTTAGGGGCCACTACTATTACTACTTCTGCTCTTACGATTTAAATACATCAAAAGAATTTAAGTGTATCCAGGTTGTCGAAGAGCGAAGATAAAACTTCTTGGGATTTTTTTTCAGGTTTAATTGAGGAGGTATAAAATAAATTTAAACGATACTACTTGTGTCAGGAATAAACATAGGTAAAAACGTTTTTCCAACACACAAATAGCAAGCCAAACTAAGGATTTTTATAGAAAAAAAACCGAAAAGATATAAGATATTAGTTTTTTTTTCACGAAAAAGACTGTCAATAAAAGACAAACAGAAATTAATTTTAAAAATATTTTCCACAAAACAAGTTTTTCCAAGGAAAGGTAAAGAGCTCCATTAAACCAAAAATAAGTAAATGAGTATGAAGGTATATTTTGATTAAATATTTAATAAATAGTAGTGCCTACGCTAGGTATTTAGCATAGTGCGGTTCGGGTGGCCAGATTTCCATAATTCTTTGTTGTAGTTTCTGAAATTTTGTTACTAAAGTATTACACTTTTATCATGTTTTGGTATATTTCATTTTTATTAACCTTATTTAGCTTATTGTGTGGGTTTGGGATAATACACAAGTACCGTGACAACAACTAAAATGTATTTTGTTTTCAGTAAAGTGCAGATTATATCCTGGTGTTGAGAAGGCATGCGGGTTGTCAGCCCTACTCATGTTAATTTTTGCTCGTTTTGAGTTCGACTAAGTTATTTACCGTAATTCTGTTTGTCTCGGGTTACATTTATTTATTGATGGTGATTTGGGGCAGTTTTATGCTTGGAAGATTATTTTACTTTATTTTTGTTCAATTTTGGTTTAATGAAGCTCTCTACTTTTCTTTGAAGAACTAGTTTTGTGGAAAAAGTTTTTAATTTATGTCACAACCTGGCTTGAAATCGATAAACATTTCGTATGCCTCTTTTGCAAATAACCGGTATCTTTCAATTATTTGTTTGATAATATTGGTCTATGGTAGATCTATTTCAAAAAATTTATCTTGATACTCTGGAATCACACGTCGCTAAAAGTCTCTGACATAATATCAATAATAGTCAAAATGTTGTACATAATTTGCATAGTTTGAGTCACAACCTAGCTTTGCTCCACCTTTGCATCGCTGGTTGACAAAAAGAATTCAGAGGCAATTTGACTGCCTGTAGGCAATCAGTCCACGGAATCAAAGCCCGCCTCTGTTAATTATGGAGCGTATAGAGCACAGTACACACATCTAGGCAGTACGATCAAACTAAATAATGTCTGTCACCAAGGGTCTCAGTGCGTATAAGGACTCTTCCTATTATAGCTATTCTATATCTATGATTATAAATAGGGATGAGAAGATGTCGCAAGGAAAAATTTAAGGGAAATTGGAACTTCTTGGGAGTATGTTAAGAGGCAGGCTATGAATATGCTGGAATAAAACACGAGGGTATTAATGCGTCTTCAGTAGCTCAAAGGGTATGTTTTATCATAGGGAGTGCAATCGTGCTGCCTAAGTAAAGAAGTATGTTGACACAATGTATTATTTTTTCCATACCAGGGCCCTTCGTATCGAAGGAGTTGTCGTAGAAACTTGGAAAAGGGCTCATTCGATTTAAAATTGGAACGGCTAGTGCCCTTTTTAACTGTCGAAAAAACTGGAAGGCAACTAACACCCCTTCCACGGCCACCATTTCCCCAAACAGATTCAATCAAAATGTTGAGATAACCAATTTGTTCAACGTAATTGAAAGTTTTGGAAATTAGTTCTTTGAGGATGACAACCCCCCCGCTCCCTCCCATATTCCTCAGGGCAAGGGTGTTAAGTTATGCCCTAGGGGCATATAAGGTTTTATAGAAAGCGTTGTCGTAGAAACTTGAAAAAGGGTTCATTGGATTGGAAATTCAAAGGGCTAGTGCCATTTTTAATAGTCGAAAGTGATTGGAAGGCAACTAACACCCCTTCCACGCCCAACATTTCCCCAAACACATCCAATCTAAATTTTGGGATAGCCATTTTGTTCAACGTAGTTGAAAGTTCTAGAAGTTATATCTTTGAGCAGGACACTCCTCCACAGTCTTCAGGGCAAGGGTTATAAGCTACGCCCTGGGGGCATATAAGGTTTTCATTGAAAGCTTTGTCGTAGAAACTTGAAAAAGGGTTCATTGGATTGGAAATTCAAAGGGCTAGTGCCATTTTTAATAGTCCAAAGTGATTGGAGGGCAACTAATCCCCCTCTCACGCCCACCATTTATCCAATATTCTAATCTTTATTTGCAGACTTATCTTCCTATTCTTTCAAACTTTTTTCATCTTTACTGCTTCCGTTGTCTTTACTAATAATACTACCAAGGTAAGTGGAGCTGTCAACCTGATCAATTTTTTGTTACCCGACGTAACCTTTTCATCATTATTCCTAGCCTTAGCGACTTAGTCTTCTTAATATTAATTTTCAAACCTCTTCGAGCACCCTGAACTCACGAAACCTCTAAAAGCTCATTCATTTTGCTCACACTTTCATCTAGGATGCTTAAATCATCAGCATAACCTGAGTGAAGGAAAGCTCCCCCATTTGATTCCGTTTTCCCCTACACTGCCTTTCCTTGGCTCCTTAAGGCAAAGTCCATCAAAATGATCAGTACAAAGGGGGATAGAACACAACCCTGCTTAACTCCTGATTTAACACGAAACCAGCTGCTAACCTCAATTCCCCCCTTAACTGCAGCGTTGTTATTCTCGTATATAGCACTAATCACTTTAATGTATTTATCTGGTATACCATACAAGGATAAGACCTTCACTAAAGATTTTCTATAAACAGAATCAAACACTTGCTCATAATCTACAAGACTGAGGACCAAAAGTGTTTAACAACTCAGGCACTTCTCAAGTATTAACCTAAGAATGAAAATTTGGTCGACACAAACTACACCCTTTCTAAAACCGCACTGTTCTTCTCTTATCACTTTGACTACAGCATCTCTCAGTCTAATGTTTCATATTACTAAGTAAGCTGCTACCTACAGAGAGCAGGCCCATGCCTCGGTAATTACCACACTCACTCTTAACCCCTTTCTTATACAGTGATTTAATTAGGGTTTTCCTAAAATCGCAAGATACTTCCTTTTTTTCAAAAATCATATAATAATCTTAAGTGTTTTATTTCTAACCTCAGAGCCACCAAATTTAAGAAACTCATACCAGAGTATCAGCACCTGGGGCCTTATTATTTTTTAATCGTTTTTAGAACTGTCACTAATTCTTCCTCACAAAATAAATCTTCCTTCACATCCAAGGTATCACGAACTTTTTCATTTTCCTCAATATCTTTGCCTGCAACTCTCTCTCGGTTTATAACATTCTCAAAATGTTGTGCCCTCCTCTCTTTAACTAGTATTTTATCGCTAATTGTGGCCTCGTTTCTATTTTTAACCGGGACAAGTCCAGATTGACTACTCCCTCTCAATTTATTAACATGTCAGTACAATATTTTACTGTTATGCCGTCTAGCTATACCTTCCAGATCCTCGGCAATTTTATCCATGGCTTCCACTCCACACCTTCTTAGTTCATATTTTAATGCTGAAAACGATTAGTTTAAAATAAACTAAAAATGATTTAATATTAAATGCTCCTTTTTCCATATATTTTTCAGAGATAAAAAAGGGTATCCGTCATTTTCACAAATCTAAATACGTTTTTTTTTAGAATCAAATACAAGCTGGTTTGGCTTACGGGAAGTGTTTGTAAAGTTCTACAAAAATATTTCCGATGAGTTTCACACCATAACGTCCTCTGAATTATTACAGCCAAACAGAAGTTCAAGTGTATTATATAGTTTAATATGGATAGTATGTTTTATAAATACAAAAGTAAAATTAGATAGTATTATTTAGTTTAATATGGATAGTATGTTTTATAAATACAAAAATAAAATTAGATTCTATAGTTTTTTTTTCTGCCCAAAAATCTGTTAATTACTAAAAGCCAATTTTGATTGTTTAGACAAGAAAAAAAAAATACAGAAAAATAAATCCTCAGACGAAAGACATCCTAAACAAAAAGAAAAAATAGGAGTAAACATGGAGTATAGTTTTCTATACACAAAACAGTTCTTGCGTTTTAATCTTATCAGTAGCTATTTTATAGCTAGATGCATTTAACTTGATCCAGGTACATATTAAATAAAAAAAAGAGTTTTTTTTCTCAACTGCAAAGTGATGATTAAAATTAAAACTTAGAACGAACAGAATCTATTATTCAAATTAGAGGGTTTCCCCCCTCCTCAATACCTCACTCCTTACGCTAAAATTTGACTTTTTGTTTTCAATTATTTAAGAATGACTCCTGAAATACAAGAGCCGTTTAATTAGAATAATAAGCTTGTTTAAAAGTCAAACAAAAACTTCAGAGCAAAGAGCGAGGTATTGAGGAGGAGACAACCCCCCCCCCCCCCACGTAATATTCTTTTTCAATTATCTGGCTCCCGCTCTAAGGAAAATTCTCTCCTCCACGAAAAATTCCTCCATGGATAGATCCTTCCACCTAACACCCCACCTTTGCCAGAACAATCCCCCTCAAAATATCTATACTTGGAAATAGCTAGTACTATATGTAAACTATGGGTAAGGCTCACAGCTTGCAACTCATTCCCTTTAATCTGGGGGGGGGGTAATTTTGATCAAACAACTTTGGTAAAAAAGGGGGTTTGGGAGGGGGTTAGCTGCCCTCTAATATTTTTGGTTACTTAAAAAAGGTGCCACAAATTCTGATTTCCGATAAAATAAGATCTCTCTTGATTTTTAAAGATTACTGGTTTGTTATAACCCCCCCCCCCCTGGAAAAAAAAACAATAATAAAAACATACCTGTGATCTTGTTACTGACAAGAAATACAAATTCCACTTTTTGTAACAGGAGCTTGAAACCTCTACATTAAGGTTCTCTGATATGCTGAATTTAGTGAAGTAGTTTTCACTGAGATCATCTAATGTTTTGGGGGTGTTTCCCTCTTTTTTTTAAAATTAGCAAAATAGCTTTGGCTTGTAACTTTTTATAGGTAACATTAAAATTGATGAATTTTACATATTTTGAATATGCATCAAAATTTAATTCATTTGGTCCGTTCAATGTCAAAAAGACCCGGTTTCTTGGAATTTCGGCTACTACTGAGTCGTATTACTCCTTACTTACATTTTGATATGACAAACTGTTTGACACAGGAATTGATTACGAGATTAAAACTCAAATATCGGCGGCTGGAGAAGGAGGCGATAAGCTAATTGATGTTCTGAAATATTATTGAACCATTTGAAGAAAATAAACACATGGGAAAAATCATAAGAATCATAAGCACCATTCAATTGGAAAATTAGAGTTCTAGTTCCCTTTTTGATAGTCGAAAATGATTGGAAGGCAACCATACCCCCTCACCTATCATTTTCCCAGACACATCCAATCAAAATGTTAAGATAATAATTTTGTCCAGCGTATTTGAATGGTTCAGTAATTATGTCTTTGAGGATGAAACCCCCCCCCCCCCACATCCCACAGGGCAAACGTTGTAAGTTATGCCCCAGTGGTATACAAGGTTCTCATGGAAAGGGTGATCGTATAAACTTCGGAGAGAGCTCATTGGATTTTTAATCAGAGGTTCTAGCGCCCATTTTAAGAGTCAAAGTGATCAGAGGACTAGCCCCCCCCCCCACCTAACGCCCTATTGTCTCAAAATTCATCCGATGAAATTTTTGAGATTGCCATTTATTCAAAACAGTAAAAAGACCACATAACAAGGTATTTGAGGCTAAAACAAATCCCCCAAGTCTGGGACAAGAGTTTTAATTTATGCCCCGGGGTTTTTAATAGGGATTTAATAAGATTTTGACAGAAGGGTTGGTTGTGTAAAGTTTTAGAAGAGGCTCATTTGATCAGAAATTTACAATTTTAGCTAGCTTTTGAGAATAAAAAGTCAAGGAGGGCAACTAGCTCCCTTACCCCTTCCTGGTAGCCTCTTTTCCCCAAATGTATCAGATCGAAATTGCGAAATAGGGCTGTAGGCACACTGCTACTAATGCTTCTACAGCAATTGCTACTAGGCAAGCTAAGAGTAAAAAGGTTTCAAGGAATATTTAGACAGATATTGAACTAAATCAAAAAGTTCTAGTACCCTTTTTAAGAGTCAAAAGAGATTGGAGGGAAAGGAACCCTCCTTCTAAGCCTATTCATTTTCCGAACACGTCCTGTAAAAATTTTGAAACTGCAATTTTGCTCAGCATAGAAGAATGGTCCAGGAACTATGTCTCTACAGATTTTGGGTGTGTAAACCCCCCCCCCCCCACCCACACAAGCACACATAATTGCGTAACTTCCCCATAATGCTTTAAAACTAAATGTTGCTTTAAAATTAAATAAAACAGCACTGTGTGTATAGTTTCCAATAAGACATCTCAGCAATATATCGAGAACGACTGGAATATAAGTTGAAACTTTCGGGGCCACTACTATTTCCACTTCTATCACTACTACTAACAACAACTCGCCGCAGCACCAAGCCACCTGAGGCCAACACAGCTACGCGCGTCCTTCTCCAACCAAATCTATTCAAAGCCTCCCGTTTTACACCCTCCCATGAAGTTCCCATTTCCTTTAAATATTTCTTTACGAGGTCCTCCCACCCCAGACGAGGACGACCTGCTTTCCGTTTAGACCTAGACGGTTGGACGAAGAGAACAATCTTCGGCAATCTGTCATCCTTCATCTGCAAAACGTGCCCTAGCCACCTCAACCTTTCTTTCATTATAGCCCTAGAGAGTGGTATTGAACCACATTTTTCGTATAGCCTATTGTTTGAAATACGGTCAGTCAGCCGGGTACCCAGAACAATCCTTAAGCAATATCTCTGGAAAACATGTAGCAAATCTTCAGCCGCTTTTCGGAGCGCCCATGCTTCAGAGCCATATTTGACCACTGTCATCACTGTAGCTTATAATATTGTAATCTTGATTTGCAGACTTATCTTCCTATTCTTCCAAACTTTTTTTTAACTGTGAAAAAACACCCTGAGCCTTGGCTATTCTACTTTTGAAGTCTTCACTGCTCCCACCATCTTTACTAATAATACTACCAAGGTAAGTGAAGCTGTCCACCTGATCAATCTTTTCATTACCCAACTTCACCTTTTCATCTTCACTTATCCCTAGCCTTAGTGACTTAGTCTTCTTAACATTAATTTTCAAACCTATTCTAGCACCCTGAACTCGCAAAACCTCTAAAACTTCAATCATTTTGCTCACACTTTCATCTAGGATGCTTAAATCATCAGCATAATCTAAGTCCAGGAGACTTTTTCCTCCCCATTTGATTCCATGGTCTCCCATTGCCTTTCCTGTGCTCCTTAAGACAAAGTCCACCAAAATAATCCATATAAAGGGGGATAGAACACAACCCTGCTTAACTCCTGATTTAATACAAAACCAGCTGCTAACCTCATTTCCTTCCTTAACCGCAGCAGTGTTATTCTCGTACAAAGCACTATTCACTTTAATGTATTTGTCTGGAATACCATACAAGGATAAAACCTTTACTAAAGCTCTTCTATCAATAGAATCGAACGCTTGCTCATACTCTATAAAACTGAGGACCAAAGGTGTTTGAAAACTCAGGCACTTCTCAATTATTAACCTAAGAGTAAAAGTTTGGTCGACACATCCTCTATCTTTTCTAAAACCGCACTGTTCTTCTCTTAAAACTTTGTCTACCGCATCTCTCAGTCTAAAAAGTATCATATTACTAAGTAATTTACTACCTACAGAGATCAGACTAATCCCTCGATAATTACCACACTCACGTTTAACACCTTTCTTATAAAGTGGCTTAATTAAGGTTTTCCTAAAATCGTTAGGTACTTCCCCTTTTTCAAAAATCATATTCATAATCTTCAGTAACTTATTTCTAATCTCAGAGCCACCATATTTAAGAAACTCATTAACCACCCTATCAGCATCTGGAGCCTTATTATAATTTAGTCCTTTTAGTACTGTCGCTAATTCCTCCTCACAAAACAGATCTTCCTTCACATCCAAGGTATCACAAACTTTTTCATTTTCCTCTATATCTCTTCCTTCAACTCTATCTCGGTTAAGCAAATTCTCAAAATGTTCGGCCCATCTCTCTTCAGTTTTTTTCCTTATCGCTAATTGTGGCCCCATTCCTATCTTTAACTGGGCCAAGTCCGGATTGACTACTTCCTCTCAATTTTTTAACATGCCAGTACAATATTTTACTATTATGCCGTCTAGCTGCATCTTCCAGATCCTCGGCAATTTATCCATGGCCTCCACTTCACAACTCCTTAGTTCATATTTCAATACTTTCTCTACTTTCTTTACATTCCTTTTGTTTTCATATGATCTATCACTAAGGTAATTCTTGTACAAGTCCTTTCTCCTTTCTATCAAACATAAATGTTTTTCACTAATATTCTTAGCTGCAGTTCTAACTTGTTTCCCTAAGACACCTTCAGCAACTTCACAAATTGTTTTTGTAAAATTATTCCAACCATCTTCCACATTATCAAATTTTAAACTCTCAAGCTTAGTATTCAACTGTTCCTGGAAAGTTTCTCTCAAATTCTTATCCTGGAGTCTACCAACATCATAACTTCCCGGGAGGTAGTTACCCTTCGGATATTTCAGCTTAATTAACCTTGACACTACTAGATGGTGATCTTTACTTTTAACATCAATAACGGCACTCCCTAGTATCTTGTATTGATCCTGTCAGTCTTCGGTTTACAACAACATTATCAATAAGGTTTGCTGTCTTACCATCACGTGAATACCATGTTAACTTATGAGCCATTGGCTTAACACCATATTGGTTAACACCGTAACCATAACACCGTATTGGTTATAACTAGATTGTTATACCTACAAAATTGCAAAAGTCTCTATCCATTACTGTTTTCTTTTCCTACACCAAATTTACCTAGGCTAGGATAACATCTATCCCTATTTCTACCAACCTGGGCGTTAAAATCTCCCAGTTAAAACATCATATTTCTACCAGGGACCCTGTCTATTTGCTCCTGTAACTGTAATCAAAATTCATCTGAGTCAATAGTATCTCCGTCAGTCAGTTCTACAGGGGCATATACTACTATAACTGATACCCTGAACTTTTTAGTCATAAAATGAGCAATTAGTATTCTATTATTAATACCTTCCCAGCCTAAACAAGACTTAGCAGCTTCCTTATTCATCATGAGCCCAACTCCCTGTCTATGTACTGCATCCTTCCTGCCTGTGTAAACAAATTCTATATCACCTAATTTCATACTTCATACCCCTGGGATATGAGTTTCTGAAACTCTAATAAATCCAGTTCAAATCATCTGAATTCGTCAGTCAAAATGTCGATACGATAGTCATTTTTTAACGTCGTAACATTCCAAGTTTCAATTTTCATGTTCTTTAAATCATTGAAATTTTTTTTCGCTTAAGGAAAAGCAATGATCCTGGATACCAGTGCAGGACGGGGATCACAAATCTTTTCAAGTCTACACCGTAGTGCTTAAGCCGGCTTAACGATTTAAATAAATCAAAAGAGTTTAAATGTATCCAGGTTGTCGAAGAGCAAAGATTGAATTTCTTGGGATTTTTGTAAGGTCAAATTGAGGAGGTATAAAATTAAATTAAATGATACTACTTGTGTCAGGAATAAACATTGGTAAAAAAAAAAGTTTTTACAACACACAAATAGCAAGCCAAACTAAGGATTTTTATAGACGAAAAGTCGAAAAGATATAAAATATTAGTTTTTTCCACGAAAAAGACTTTGTCAATAAAAGACAAACAGAAATTAATTTTAAAAATATTTTCCACAAAACAAGTTATTCCAAAGAAAAATAAAGAGCTCCATTAAACCAAAAATAAGTAAATGAGTATGTAGGTATATTTTGATTAAATATTTAATAAATAGTATTGGCTATGAGCAGTGTTATATCAATCTATTCAACGGGGGCAATCCCCTTGCATTCCAACGGGGGCAGTACCCATACCCTACAACGGGGGCAGTAGCCATACCATACAACGGGGCAGTACCCACACCATACAACGGGCAGTACCCATACCATACACCGGGACAGTACTCCCATCATACAAGCGGGCTATCATTCCTGGCAGATACATAGTCAATCTTATGGAGCATTTTCCATCCATAGAACTCTGGGACATTAAGAAATACATATTACCTTTTATACATGTATCATAAAAAAAATCACCATGCCTAAAAAGTCATATCTTTGGTTGTTTTTTATGTTGTAATTATAATCCGCATACCATAAAAATTCCTGCTGTTCACAGTACAATGATTTTGTATTAAATTTCATGTCTGTGATAGAGTCATGGCTGTTCACATATCATGCATACATCGATGGCTGTTTTCCTGGTATGGTTGAATGAAGTTGATGGCTACGAAGTTCTGTCTATTTTATTGTACTCTAATGATGATATTTTACTTTTCCAATGATTCGACTTTTTACATTCTAAGCATCTTCCCATTGATTTTTATGAAATTTATGTTTGATATAGGAATCAAACGTGAGACCCATGATTTCCTAAGGTAAAAGAACGACACCTTAATCGACTGAACCAACAAGCCATTGAACATATTATGATTTTAGAAATACATCCAATGTATTGTTTCTGGGATATTGCCCGACTGATGTTAAGCGTCACAATTTCGTAACAAGTTCATTCCATTGAACTGGAACAAGTTCAAGCACATTGGATGTTTGATAGGTGTTAAAAGTGATCTGTTTCAGGGCATTTTTATGGCATCTTCGTGAGAATATATATACCACGATGATTTGAGATGCATACTAGACAAGGATTTTTAATGTTACCATAAAAGCGGGCTATCTTTCCATGTTTTATTTAATGATGTTTTTTTTGTATGGATGTTTTATGTTTATGGATGTTAGGATTTTTATTGTTCATCATACCAGCGGGCTATCATTCCATGTTTTATTTAATGGTTTTTTATCTGTATGGATGTTTTATGTTTATGGATGTAAGGATTTTTAAGCCGTGTCGTGTCTCATAGACACGACACGGCTTTCTCACTGGTACTCTATGGCGGGTTATTGACGCTATGTAGTTTATTTGCATGTATTAAATCATTATTTTTTACGCAGTGGAACGATAAACACATAACTAATATCTCTAAAAAAGTGAAGATGAAGCATTTTAAGAAAGTGTATTCACATGATAGTGTTATTGTAGCATTGAATGCTGACAAGGAGAAGTATCTAAACTATGAAATAAGTACAAGTGGTAGCACTATCGGAAAAGTATGCATGCATTGTCATGACAGTAAGGAATTAAATTTCTTTGGAGTACCAAAAAAATTCCATTGTAAAAATGGTGGATATGCGAGATTGAGATCTCCAGAGATGATTGCACTCAAAGAGAACGCTAACATAAAAATAATAGTTGATGAAGAGGGGTATCTTCTTGCTAGTGCTTCCGGCAACATGCTACCTGTTGATAGAAACTATCGTCATCTTTTAGGTATTAGCATTCAAATGAAAGCAAAGACAAAAAGAAAGGCCTACTCTTCAACTAATATCATAAACCATATCTTGTCTACGTGCCGGAACTGTTACCTTTGTTAAAATGATGTTGTAATAGACAGTGAAATTGCCGGAAAAATAAAAATGGCATTGGTAGAAAATATCACTAAGGAATATAAAGATGAATCGATGAAAAACAAAGTGCCAGCAAACGTTACTACCATTAATCAAACAGTCAATGAATCAAATAATACCGAAGACGAAACACATATTGAACCTGTCGGTGACACACCAGTAAATATTGTGTATGACTCAAAATGGAATAATGATTATTCTATCGATTACGAGTTAAGAGAAGACAATAGCTACAATATCAAGAGAGAACATGGAGAACTATTTTATGGAATATATTCAAAATGTCCAAAGTTGATCATTGATATTAATAATGTATAATAATGTATCTACCATATATTTATATTAATATCATATATGTCATTATTTCATAAAAAAATATGTTATCTATTAAAATTTGTTATCTATTACTTTGTTATATTTCCATTATTTCTAGGATACGCTAAAGAGAGAGTGAAAAAAACACAACCATATACATAGATTCAGACTAACAAACCGACAAAGACAAGCATGGGGAGAAGCAAACACATGCCCAGACACTTAAGCAAAGAGACTAAGAGAGACCAAAACACAGAAATATATAGAGTAAGACATGCAAACCGACAATGACAGGCACTGGGACAGGCAAACACACGACCAGACACAAAGTTAAAGAGACTGAGAGAGAGACTAAAACAAATACAACTATATAGATTCAGACATGCAAACCGACAAAAACAAGCACTGGGACAAGCAAACACCCACCCAGATACATAGGCAAAGAGAGTCAGAGTATGGATTCAGACGTAAAAACCGACAATGATAGACACTGAGAGAGAGGCAAATACCCATCCAGATACACAGGCAAAAAGAGTGAGAGTCAACAATGCATAAAAATACATAGATTCAGAAATACAAACCGACAATGACAGGTACGGGGAGAAGCAAACATCCGCCCAGACACATAGTTAGAGAGAGTGAGATAGATAAAAGCACATAAAAATACATAGATTAAGACATACAAACCAACAAAGACAGGCACTGAGATAAGCAAACACCCACCCAGACACAGGCAAAGAGAGTGAGAGAGACTAAAACAAATACAACTCTATAGATTCAGACCTACAAACCGAGAAAGACAGAAAGTGAGATTAGCAAACACCCGCCCAGACACACAAGCAATGGAAGTGAGAGAGACAAAAAACACATAAAAATACATAGATTAAGACATACAAACCGACAAAGACAGATTCTGAGAGAAGCAAACACCCACCCAGATTCACAAGCAATGGAAGTGAGAGAGACAAAAAAATACATACAAATACATAGATTAAGACATACAAACCGACAAAGACAGACACTGAGAGAAGCAAACACCCACCCAGATTCACAAGGAATGAGATTGAGAGTATGGATTCAGAAATAAAAACCGACAATGACAGACACTGAGAGAGAGGCAAACACCCATCCGGATACACAGGCAAAGAGAGTGAGAGAGTCTAAAATGCATAAAAATACATAGATTCAGACATACAAACCGACAATAACAGGTACTGGGAGAAGCAAACATCCACCCAGACAAATAGGTAGAGAGAGTGAGAGAAATAAAAACACATACAAATATATAGATTAAGACAAACAAATCAACAAAGACAGGCACTGAGAAGCGAACACCCGCCCAGACACACACACACAAGCAACGGAAGTGAGAGAGACAAAAACACATACAAATATATAGATTCAGACATACATACCCGTCAGTGACAGGCACTGAGATAAGCAAATACCCGCCCAGACACACAAGCAATGGAAGTGAGAGAGACAAAAACACATACAAATACATAGATTAAGACATGCAAACCGATAAAGACAGGCAGTAGGACAGGCAAACACCCACCCAGACACACAAGCAAAGAGAGAGAGACAAAAACACATACAAACATATAGATTCAGACGTAAAAATCAACAAAGAAAGGCATTGGGACAAGCAAACACCTTCCCAGACACACAAGAATAGAGACAGAGAGACAAAAACACATACAAACATATAGATTCAGACGTAAAAACCAACAAAGACAGGCGCTGGAATAAGCAAACACCTGCCCAAACACATAGGCAAAGAGAGTGAGAGAGACAAAAACACATACAAATACATAGATTAAGACATACAAACCGACAATGACAAGCACTGGGACAAGCAAACACCCGCCCAGACATAACGGCAAAGAGAGTGAGAGTATAGATTCAGACGTAAAAACCGACAAAGACAGACACTGAGAGAAGCAATCATTCGCCCAGACACATAGGCAAAGCGAGTGATACAGATACATACACATACAAGTTTATAGATTCTGACATACAAACCAACAAAGACAGGCATTGAGATAAGCAAACACCCACCCAGACACAAAAACAAAGGAAGTGAGAGACACAAAAACACATGCGAATATATAGATTCAGACATACAAACCGTCAAAGACAGGCACTGATATAAGCAAACACCCGCCCAAACACACAAGCAATGGAAGTGAGAGAGACAAAACACATACAAATACATAGATTGAGACATACAAACCGACAAAGACAGGCACTGGGACAAGCAAACACCTACCCAGATTCAGACATAAAAACCGAAAAAGACACGCACAGGGAGAAGCAAACACCCACCCAGATACAGAGGCAAAGAAAGTGAGAGATACAAAAAACATATGCAAATACATACATTAAGAAATACAAACTGACAAAGACAGGCGCTGGGAGAAGCAAACATCCGCCCAGACAAACAGGTAAAGAGAGTGAGAGAGATAAAAACCCATACAAATACACAGATTAGGACATACAAACCGACAAAGACAGGCACTGGGGTAAGCAAACACCCGCCCAAACATACAAGCAAAAGGAGTGAGAGAGACAAAAACAAGTACAAATATATAGATTCAGACATACACACCGACAATAACAGGCACTGAGATAAGCAAACACCCGCCCAGACACACAACCAATGGAAGTGAGAGACACAAAAAAACACATACCAATATATAGATTCGGACATAGAAACTGAACACCCGCCGAGACATACAAGCAAAAAGAGTGAGAGAGACAAAAACAAGTACAAATATATAGATTCAGACATACACACCGACAATAACAGGCACTGAGATAAGCAAACACCCGCCCAGACACACAACCAATGGAAGTGAGAGAGACAAAAAACACAAACAAATATATAGATTTGGACATAGAAACCGACAAAGACAAACATGAGAAGAGGGAAACAACCGCCCAGACACACAAGCAAAGAGAGAGAGACAAAAACACATACAAACATATAGATTCAGACGTAAAAACCAACAAAGTTAGGCACTGGGACAAGAAAACCCCTGCCCAGACAAAGACAGGCACTGGGACAAGCAAACACCAGCCCAGACACACATGCAAAGATAGTGAGAGTATAGATTCAGACGTTTTTGGTACTCCAAAGAAACTTAACTCCTTACTGTCATGACAATGCATGCATACGTTTCCGATAGTGCTACCACTTGTACTTATTTCATACTTTAAATACTTCTCCTTGTCAGCATTCAATGCTACAATAACACTATCATGTGAACACACTTTCTTAAAATGCTTTATCTTCACTTTTTTAGAGATATTAGTTATGTGTTTATCGTTCCACTGCGTAAAAAATACTGATTTAATACATGCAATAAACTAGATAGTGTCGATAATCCGCCATAGAGTACCAGTGAGAAAGCCGTGTCGTGTCTATGAGCAAGCATGGAGTACGATTGGTCGAGCTGCATGCATATTTCATGTTAAAAATCCTTACATCCATAAACATAAAACATCCATACAAAAAAAACATCATTAAATAAAACATGGAACGATAGCCCGCTTGTATGGTGAAAAATAAAAATCCTTATATCCATAAACATAAAACATCCATATAAAAAAACGTCAAATAAAACATGAAATGATAGCCCGCTTGTATGGTGAACAATAAAAATCCTTACATCCATAAACGTAAAACATCCATACAATAACATCATTAAATAAAAAATGGAATGATAGCCCGCTTGTATGGTGAACAATAAAAATCCTTACATTCATAAAAATAAAACATCCATACAAAAAAAACATCAAATAAAATATGGTTTGATAGCCCGCTTGCATGGTGAATAATAAAAATCCTAACATTCATTAACATAAAACATCCATACAAAATAAACATTAAATAAAACACCAACCACATAATAATACGTATAATCAATCATAAAGAAACACACATATTTAACAAAATATTAAAACCATCCCTGCAATAACAATCAGACTTCCATACAATAAAACATCAAATATAACGCCAATACAATGAACAATAAAAATCCATAAACATAAAACATCCATACAATAAAAGGATAGGGCCCCGCTTCCTTTAATTGATATATGCGCAAAAGGGAATAGGTCCCTTCTCTGTTTAATTGACACAGTAACGTCCTACCTGTCTTGTCTCTTTAATTGATACAGTAATTTCCTACCTGTCTTGTCTTAAGTTCAAAGAAATAAGTAAAAAAAAAAGTCCTACTACAAACAATATCTTTCTAATAGTAAAAGTCACGACTAAAATTTCTATATCATTCTCATCTTGAATTTGGAAATACAAAATGTGATTTGTTTATGTTTTAAGTATGTTTCATGTCATTCTAAGACCTGGAGACTTCTGAGGTTGAGGTCCTAGGTTGTTAGGGTCAATGGTGCTTACGGTCCTTGATGATTCATACTCATAATCACCTCACTACTTGATTTCCAAGGATTTCTAAGGATTGTTTTTTGAACTGAGAAAATAACTCTTCATAAGAGTTTTTATACTCGTGTTCAAGGCTAAACATAAAAAAGGAGGGGGGATTAAAAGGAGGGAGGGGGTGGAGGGGGTGGAAGGATAGGGTTGAGGGATAGGGGTAAGACTTGGGACCCAATCATCAGAAGAAATTTTCTAGAATGCATCTCAAATCATCGTGGTATGTACATTCTGACGAAGATGCCATAAAAATGACCTGACACAGATCACTTTTAACACCTATCAAAAATCCAATTGATAAATTGAATGTGCTTGAACTTGTTCCAGTTCAATGGAATAAACTTGTTACGATATTGTGACGCTTAACATCAGTCGGGCAATGTCCCAGAAACAATACATTAGATGTATTTCTAAAATCAAAATATGTTCAATGGCTTGTTGACTCAGTCGATTAAGGTGTCGTTCTTTTACCTTAGGAAATCACGGGTCTCACGTTCGATTCCTATAGCAAACACAGATTTCATAAAAATCAATGGGAAGATACTTAGAATGTAAAAAGTCGTATCATTGGAAAAGTAAAATATCATCATTAGAGTACAATAAAATAGACAGAACTTCGTAGCCATCAACTTCATTCAACCATACCAGGAAAACAACCATCGATGTAGGCATGATATGTGAACAGCCATGACTCTATCAGAAAAATGAAATTTTATACAAAATCATTGTACTGTGAACAGCACGAATTTTCATGGTATGCTGATTATAATTACAACATAAAAAAACAACCAAAGATATAACTTTTTAGGCATAGCGATTTTTTTATGATGCATTTATAAAAGGTAATATGGATTTTTTAATGTCTAGAGTTCTATGGATGGAAAATGCTCCATAAGATTTACTATGTATCTGCCAGGAATGATAGCCCGTTTGTATGGTGGGAGTACTGTACCGTTGTATGGTATGGGTACTGCCCCATTGTATGGTATGGGTACTGCCCCATTGTATGGTATGGGTACTGCCCCGTTGTATGGTATGGGTACTGCCCCCGTTGGAATGCAAGGGGACTGTCCCCGTTGAATAGATTGATATAACACTACCACTATGTTAGGTATTTAGCATAGTGCGATCTAGGTGGCCTGGTTTCCATAATTCTTTGTTGTAGTTTCTGTAATTTTGTTACTAAAGTGTTACATTTTTATCATGTTTTGGTATATTTCATTTTTATTAACCTTACTTAACTTATTGTGTATGTTTGGGATAATACACAAGTACCGTGAAAACAAACAAAATGTATTTTGTTTTCAGTAAAGTGCAGTTTATATCCTGGTGTTGTGAAGGCATGGGGGTTGTCAGCCCTACTCATGTTAATTTTTGCTCGTTTTGAGTTTGACTCTGTTATTTAATTTAATTTCTGTTCGTCTTGGGTTATATTTATTTATTGATGGTGATTTGTGGTAGTTTTATGAATGGAAGACTATTTTACTTTATTTTTGTTTAATTTTGGTTTAATGAAGCTCTCTACTTTTCTTTGAAAAACTAGTTTTGTGAAAAAAGTTTTTAATTTATGTCAAAATCTGGCCTGAAATCAGTAAACATTGCGTATGCCTCTTTTGCAAATACCAGGTATCTTTCAATTATTTGTTTGATAATATTTGATCTTTTCAAAAATTTATCTTCATACTCTGGAATCACGCGTCGCTCACAGTCTCTTAAAAAATATCAATAATAATCAAAATGTCTGGAAAATTTTGCACATAATTTGCATAGTTTGAGTCACAACCTAGCTTTGCTCCACCTTTGCATCACTGGCTGACGCTGAGTTGACAAAAAGAATTCAGAGGCTATTCGACTGCCTGTAGTCAATCAGTCCACGGAATCAACGCCCACCTCTGTTAGTTATGGAGCGTATGGAGCACAGTACACGCATCTAGGCAGTACAATCAAACTAAATAATATCTGTCACCAAGGGTTCAGTGCGAATAAAGACTCTTCCCATTTCCTTTTGGGTAAGCACTTCATTATATATTTCTCAGTGGCTCGAGCAACTTTGAAAAATGGTTCAAACCTGTATTATCTATGATTGTGAAAGCAGAAACGAAGGGGGGGGGGGGAGCCGGCGAAGTGGTTCGCTGTTGTCCCATCTCACATGTATGACTTATGACTTGACTGAGTGGCAGATCCTGGATTTCTAAAGTGAGGGAGGTGGATTAAATTTTTAGTAAATATGGGATCAACGGTAGTGCTAACTTCGGATCAACGCTGCAACAGGGAAATGCCAGAATTTTATAAATAGTGGGAGAGGGATCCACAAAGTGATGGGACTATTTGAAATTTGCCACAAAATGTTTTACCACAAAGGGGTAACCTAATAGTTTTAGCACAAATTATTTATTAGGTTTCACAATAATCTGTGGTTTTAGATAGTAATTAAATAAAAAATAAAAAACAAGTTTTTTCAACTGAAAGTAAGGAGCAGCATTAAAACTTAAAACAAGCAGAAATTATTGTGTATATGAGGGGGTCCACCCCCTAGTCAATACCTCGCTCTTTACGCTAAAGTTTTTTTAGTACTTTCAAAAGAGCTATCAATTCTAATTAAACGGCCTTTGTGATTCAGGGGTTTTGTGATTCGAACAAAATTCAAACTTTAGCGTAAAGAGCGAGCTATTAACTAGGGGGCAAACTCCCTAATATACGTAATAAAACCTACGGATATAGAAATTCGTTACGTAAGGTAATTCGTAAGTTACGTGAGAACAAAATTTCGAGAAATCCATTTAGCCAAAACATAAGAAAATTAATATGCAAATTTCGCTTGCATGGTAATTTGCATTTTACTAAAAAAATACAAATGAATGTGTATTGTCAGTTTAATATACATATACTGATACTTCCCATATTCCTTCCCAAGGCCAGAACATAATTTGCACTCTACAAAAAAAAAAAAAAAAAAAAAAATGAATGTGTATTGTCAGTTTAATATACATAAACTGATACTTAGTAATCAAAATGTTAATATTATTTGATTTATTGAAGTTTTAAAAGTAAAAATTTTTTAGTTTTTTCAGTAAAGTGCAAATGATGTTCTGGCCTTGGGGAGGCATAGGGGTTTCGAGCCCTACTCATGTTAATTTCTGCTCGTTTTGAGTTTGACTCGGTTATTTATTGTAATTTTTGTTCGTTTTGGGTTTCATTTATTTATCGATGCTGATTTGTGGTATTTTCCCGCTTGGTAGATTATTTTATTTTATTTTTACTCATTTTTGGTTTAATGGAGTTCTTTACTTTTCTTTACTTTTTTTATTTCACCATTTTTTTTTTTTTTTCGATGCTAGGGTACGGTACTTGACTTGACTGCAGTGAAGTCAGCTATAGTTCACGACTAGTTAGTCGGACTTCTTCTGTTCCTTTCAAAATAATTGGATAAAATGGAGACAAGACTTTAACTAAAAAATTGATGCAGTCAACTATAGTTCAGTTAAAGATCCAAGCAATCAAAACAAACACCTGCAAATTTCCACCAAAGGATTACCTTTTAAGCTAAAAAACAGAAGGATAATCATTATCTAATCCATTATTTAGAGGTTGGTGTAAGTAGGGAGTTCTCCTAACTTTATTTTAAATACATTTGAGAAATTAAAAGATAAAATATTTATTGATCGTATGATAAATAATTATTATTTTTATATGGTGTAAGGGTGGTCAGAACAGTGAAAGGGGTTTTACACGTGGCGGCAGCCACGCTTGCGCAAATATTTTGACTTGTACTCTTTTTTGGCCTTGATTTGCACTCTTTTTTGACGTCGGCTGTTGGCAACCCTGGCTGGTAACCCTCATACCGTCTCATGACTTGAACATAATTTACGCTTTACTGAGAAAAAAATGACCATAGATTGTCAATTTATTGACATATACTGACATTAATTCCTCAAAGAATCGATAATTTTTATATATGAAAGTAAAAAAAAATGTAAACATTTAAAACATATTTTTTTTGCTCTTAAAAGGGAACTAGAACTATACATTTAAAATTGAATTAGCCTCTTCTAAAGTTCACATGACCACCCCTTCAATAAAAACATTATATGCACCTGGGGCATAACTTATAACCCTTACCCCCAGACTCTGGGGGATTCTGTCCACCCCTAAGGCCATATTACAAGATCTTGGCACTCTTTTTGAACAAATGGCTTTCTCAAAGTTTTGTCAGATGCAATTGTGAAAAAAAACGTAGGGGGGGGGGGGGAGAGGGGTAGCTGCCCCCGATCACTTTGACTCTTAAAAAGGGAATTAGAACATCTGATTTTCAATAAAATAAGCACCCTCCCTGGATTTTGTACGACTACCCTTTCTATAAGAACCTTATATACCCTTAGGGTATAACTTACAACTCTTACGCTGAGGGCTATGAAGGGGATTGGGGGGTTCATCTTCAAAGATGGGCGGGGGGGCTTGTTGCCCTCCAATTACTTTTGACTATAATAAAAGGCCCTTTCAATTCCCAATCGAATGAGCCTTTTTCAAGTTTCTACTACAAAGAATGGATATCTAAAATTTCTATCAAAGTACATTTCGGGAAAATACAAGGTGTGGGGGGGGGGGGGTATCCGCCGTCTAATCACATTGAATCTTAAAAAGGGTACTATAGCTCCAATGAGCCCCTTCCGAAGTTTATACGACATGCCTTTCTATAAAAACCTTATACGCCCCCTAGGCATAACTTACAATCCTTGTCCTGAGTTGGGGGGGGGGGTCATCCTAAAAGATATAATTTCTGGACCTTTTAACTACGCTCAACAAAATGGCCATCTCAAAATTTTGATTGGATGTGTTAGGGAAATGGTGGGCGTGGGAGGGGATTAGTTGCCCTCCAGTCATTTTCGACTATTAAAAAGGGCACAAGCTCCTTCAATTTCCAATTAAATGAGGCTTTTTCGAAGTTTCTACGACAACAAATGACCATCTCAAAATTTCTATCAGATGTATTTCGGGAAAATACAAGGTGTATGGAGGGAGGGGGGTATCCATGCTCAGATTACTCTGAGTCTCATTAAGGACACAAGAACTTCTGATTAACAATCCAATAAGCCTCCTCCGAAGTTTATATGATCACCCTTTCTATATAAACCTTATATTCCCCCAGGGTATAAATTACAACCTTTGTCCTGAGGGCTGTAGGGTATTGTCATCCTCAAAGACGTAATTTCCGGACCTTTCAACTACATCGAACAAATAGGCTATTTCTAAATTTTGACCGGATGTGTTTGGGGAAATGGTGGGTGTGGGAAGGGGTTAGTTGCCCTCCAGTCACTTTCAACTATTAAAAAAGGCACTAGTTCTTTTAATTTCCAATCCAATGGGCCCTTTTCGGAGTTTCTACGACAACTCCTTCGATGTGAAGTGCCAAAAAAATAAATAAAAAATAATAATACATTGTGCCCAGATCGCTCTTTACTTAGGCAGCGCTATTGCGCTGCCTATGATATATTTTCTTTGAAACAAAAAAGATTGCATTCGTATACTTACCAGCATAAAAAAAAATACATTCTAAGACAAAATCCTCGTTTTTTCACCTTTTTTTATTTTATTATTCATTTTGTTATTTTCTTTCCTCTCTGAATTTCATTTATAAAAAAATGACGCGGAGACGTTGAAAATTGTGGCACGTAGTGGCACAAATTAGGAGGGGGGCTAGATTTAGAAAAATACATCTTTTTCTTGCTCTGTTATTGAAAATACGTTACTATCCCATTATGCGGGCCTCTTTAAAAAGTCAAGTTTGGTTAATGCTAATGAAATAAAATAAAATGGGATGAATGTATAATAGTTTAAAACAAATTTGGGCTATATATTTGCACATCTGGGGGGGGGGGGGGGTAAAGCATTGTATATATTAAATACGTAACCTAACCTAGGTACCTTCCCCCCCCCCTAAACCCCAAAAAAACACAGTTTAATAATGTATACGCAATGAAAACCTTACTATCATTGCCTGCTCTATAACAGTTAAGACGTCAAAAATGGGTTTTATCATTGCCTAATCTATAGTGATTAACCCGAGAGGCCCGTGTAATGGGATAGTACCGAAAATACTCTTTTGTTGCCATTTGTATTGGTAAAATAAACCAGAATTGACAAAACCATTTGAAAAATGAAAAAATAACATTGCGTCCTAGATTCAAAAATATATATTTTGCCCTCCCCCCTATCCGTACCCCATGCTCCCATTTAATTTACTTACAATGTAAACATATTTTAACCGCTGCAGTGACAAATCTAATATAAATCGCAAAGCCTAGATTCCAAAATGTTTTCTTTTAACTTGATGTGCCAGGGGCTATTAACTAGGTAGCTAACCTTATACAAAAGGAACTCAATTTGCTAGTAAAATTTTGTGTAATCTCTTTAATTATTATACAGAATTTTATTGTGGATTTTAAAGTATGTTCTGGGTAGTAATAAAGATTTCATGAAGTAACAAACTTTAGTGTACAGTAAATTTGATGATTTATGCTTAAAAACGAGTTGCATGTAGGACTTATTCTTTTAGGATATTTTTTGTTATGGTTAAACTATTTTTTCTGTAAGAATTTTTAGCTAATAATGAAGAATACCACTTAAGAATACTGAAGTTATAATCATTATAATTTTTGGAAAGCTCTGAAATTGAGGTGCATAAGTTCGCCTCTTAAACTCAGAGCTTCAAAATGTTTGATCTCTGGACAATTAACAACCGGAATCCATGATAGACAATGTTGTTGATATTGTGGATAGTACCGAAAATTTTCTAAGGGATGCAGTTACTTAATCAAAGTAGTTCTTTTTCAATACCTTTTGTCAAAAGTAGCGCTCATATAAAATATAACGTCCAAGAAATCAATTCGCTCATTGATTTTAGTCCCCGTAAAAATTAGGGGTACTTGTTAAGAATCCAGGAACTCGCGAGAAGTGAAGTTTCGTTAATGCTAATGTAATAAAACAAAATAGGATGAAGATATAATAGTTTAGAAACAAATTTAGGCTATATATTTGCACATTAAGGGGGGAGGGGTAAAGCATAGAATATATTAAACAAGTAACCTACGTACCTTGTTTTGCCCCTAAAACTCCAAAAAACTAAAGTTTAAACATAGTTGCCGGAGTGAGCAATACCTCACAAGCAGCGGAAACCTGTTTTTTCATTAGATTCTAGATGCGGTTCATCGAGAGTTTCTGGATTCTTAACAAGTACCAAAGTAAGGAACAACCCGGCTCAATAGTAACCGAAACTCTAAAAGACGGAATTTTGATACCAATAGATACATTAAAAAGAATCAGATTTTTGTGCTGATTTCAAATATATAAGTTTAATCATGTTTAGTTTTACCCATCATCAGTTGTATTTTTCAATTAATCAATTTCGTATTTTTTTTGCCAGAAGAAAGATCAGGGATGCGTGTTTATTTTGTTTTTGTTTTGTTTTTTTTTCTCCAAGGTGTGATCGTATCGACCCAGTGGTCCTAGAATATTGCGAAAAGGCTCATTCAAACGGAAAATAAAAGTCATTGTGCCATTTTTAAGTGACCGAAAAATGGAGGGCAACTAAGCCCCGTCCCACGCTCATTTTTTTCCCAAAGTCGTCCGTTCAAAATTTTGAGATGGCTGTTTTGTTCAGCATGGTCGAAAAATATAATAGCTATGTCTGAGCATTACTTAATTCCCCACATTCCCCAGGGGTAGGGCTGCAAGTTATGAACTTTACCCAATGTTTACCCTACTTTAGAGGTTTCAAGCTCCTATCTGCAAAAATGTGGAATTTTGTATTTTTTTGCCAGAAAAAAGATCACGGATGCGTGTTTATTTGTTTGTTTTTTGTTTTGTTTTTTTCTTTTTTTTCCAGGGGTGATCCTATCGACCCAGTGGTCCTAGAATATCGTGAGAGGGCTCATTTGAACGGAAATTAACGTTTTAGTGCCCTTTTTAAGCGACAAAAAAATGGAGGGCAACTAGGCCCCCTCCCACGCTTATTTTTTTCCCAAAGTCACCCAATCAAAATTTTGAGATAGCCATTTTGTTCAGCATGGTCGAAAATATAATAGATATGCCTTTTAGGATGACTTAATCCTCCAAAGGCCCCGGGGGAAGGGCTGAAAATTATGGGCTTTACCAAATGTTTACATATAGTATTGGTTATTGGGAAGTATACAGACGTTTTCTGGGAGGATTTTTTCACATAGGGGGGGGGGAGGTTACGTGGGAGGATCTTTCCATGGAGGAAGTTTTCCTGGGGGAAGGGATATTGCTATGAAGGAAGCGCTGGATTTTCCAGCATTATATAAAAAACGATCGGAAATTAAATAGAAAAACAAGTTCAACTATTTTCAACTGAAAATTTATTCAACTGAAAGTAAGGACCAACATCAAAACTTAAAACGAACATGAACTATTACGTGTATGAAGGGGTTCTCCCCCTAGTCAATACCTCCCTCTTTACGCTAAAGTTTTTTGAGTACTTTCATAAGACTTATTTATTCTAATTGCATGGCTTTTGTGATTAAGGGGTCATTCTTAAAGAAATGGAACAAAACCCTAACTTTAGCGTAAAGAGCGAGGTATTGACTAAAGGGTGAACCCCTAATATACGTAACAAAAATATACGAATATTGAAGTTCGTTACTTAAGTTATTTCCTAAGTTACATGTATTTATTACTAATATAAACGTTCATAAATAAAATTAAAAGTTCTAGTGCTTTTTTAAGTAACTAAAAAATTGGAGGGCATCTAGGTCCCATCTTCCGCCCTTTTTTCTCAAAATTGTCCGACCAAAATTTTGAGAAAGCCATTTAGCAAAAAAAAGGTAAAGTTAATGTGCGAATTTCGTTTTAATTATTCATGTACGGCGAATCGAAATCAAGACCTGCATTAGTTCAAAAACGTTAAGAAATTAAATAAAAAAATTAGTTTTTTTTAAACTAAAGCAAGGAGCGACGTTAAAATTTAAAACGAACGGAAATTATTCCGTATATGAAAGGGGCTGTCCCTTCCTCAACGCCTCACTCTTCACGCTAAAGTTTGACTCTTTGTCACAACTCTACTTTTTAAAATAATAAAAACTTTTCCGTAAAGAGTGAGGCATTGAGGAGGGGATAGCCCCTTTCATATACGGAATGATTTCTGTTCGTTTTAAGTTTTAATCTTGCTCCGTACTTTAATTTTAAAAAAAACTTGTTTTTTTATTTAATTACAAAAAAGAAAAGACTATGGAACCTTATCTCATCTGATATCCCTCTATTCCTCTCTGCGAGGGTTGTTTCTTGGTGGGTTTTTCCATATTTTAGTCCAGTAATTTTCCCCACTCCTTTGCTCATTTTCCCCTTTAATCTTTTCTTATTATTTTTCCTTTTGTTTTTGTTTTCTTTGTATTTTTTCACAATCAATATGATTGGCTATTTTGTGCGAAACTTTAAGCCAGTAAAAAGAGCGAAAAGTTTCTTTGGTACTTGTCTAGAATCCAGAAAACACGCGAGAAGTGAAGTTTTGTCAATGCTAATGATATAAAACGAAATAGGAGAAAAATATAATAGTTCAGAAACAAATTTGGGCTATATATTTGCACATCAGGGGAGGGGGGGGGGGGGTAAAGCCTAGCATACTTTAAATAAGTAACCTAACCTAACCAAACCTAGGTACCTTTTATTCCCCAAAACCCAAAAAACTAAAGTTTAAATATAGTTCTGGGAGTGAAAAACCCTTTGTTTACACAGCGTCTCATATAAGTACCGGGTAATGCCTATCTGATTTTTGCAATGCAATTCTCGCGTTTTTTTTCTGGATTCTAGACAAGTACCAAATAAACTTTTCGCTCTTTTTACCGGCTTTAAGTTTCACACAAAATAGCCAATCATATTATGTATTAAATAAAAAAACAAGTTTTTAAACTGAAAGTAAGGAGCGACATTAAAACTTAAAACGAACAGAAATTATTGCGTATATGAAAGGGGCTGTCTCCTCCTCAATACCTCGCTCTTTATGCTAAAGTTTTTTATTGTTATAAAAAAAATAAAGTTGTGTAATAGATTCAAACTTTAGCGTAAAGAGGGAGATATTGAGGAGGGGACAGCCCCTTTCATATACGCAATAATTTCTGTTCGTTTTAAGTTTTAATGTCGCTCCTTACTTTCAGTTGAAAAAACTTGTTTTTTTTATCTAATTTCTGAACGTTTTTGAATTAATGCAGCTTTGATTTTGGCTCACCGTACATGAATAATTAAAACGAAATTTGCATATTAATTTTACTTTTTTTGGCTAAATGGCTTTCTCGAAATTTTGTTCTGACGTAACTTACGAATTAACTTACGTAACGAAATTCTATATTCGTATGTTTTATTACGTGTATTAGGGAGTTTGCCCCCAAGTCAATACCTTGTTCTTTACGCTAAAGTTCGAATTTTGTTCGAATCACAAACCCCTGAATCACAAAGGCCGGTTAATTAGAATAGATAGCTCTTTTGAAAGTACTAAAAAAAACTTTAGCGAAAAGGGCGAGGTATTGACTAGGGGGCGAACCCCCTCATATACGTAATAATTTCTGTTTGTTTTAATTTTAATGTTGCTCCTTACTTTCAGTTGAAAAAACTAGTTTTTTTATTTAATTTCTAATCGTTTTTTAAATAATGCTGGGAAATCCCGCGCCCCCTTCATAGAAATGTCCCTTCCCCCTAGGAAACATCCTCCATGGAAGTATCCTCCTCCATAACCCCCACCTCCGAACCCCCCCCCCCCATCAGAAAAAAATCCCTCCTGAAACGTCTTTATACTTCCCATTAACCAATAGTATATGTAAACAATGGGCACGTTCATTCTTCCAGACCTTCCCCCGAGAACTGTGGGGGATTAAGTCATCCTCAAAGACATGTTTATTAGATTTTCGACTATGCTGAACAAAATGGGTATCTCAAAATTTTGATTGGGTGACTTTGGGAAAAAAATGAGCGCGAGAGGGGGCCAAGTTGCCCTCCAATTTTTTTGGTCACTTAAAAAGGGCACTAGAACTTTTAATTTCCGTTCAAATGAGCCCTCTTAGGATATTCTAGGACTACTGGATTGATACGATCACCCCTGGAAAAAAAAAAAAAAAAAAAAAAAATAAACACGCATCCGTGATCTTTCTTCTGGCAAAAAATACAAAATTCCACATTTTTGCAGATAGGAGCTTGAAACTTCCGCAGTAGGGTTTCCTGATACGCTGAATTCGATGGTGTGATTTTCATTAAAGTTCTATGACTTTTTGGGGGTGTTTCCCCTTTTTTTCGAACATAAGGCAAATTTTCTCAGGCGCATAACTTTTGATGGGTAGAATTAAACTTAATGAAACTTATATATTTGAAATCAGCACAAAAATTTGATTCTATTGATGTATCTAAGGGTATAAAAATTCCGGTTTTTGGAGTTTCGGTTACTATTGAGCCGGGTCGCTCCTCATTTACAGATCGTTACCACGAACTGTTTGATATTGAGCCATGGAGCGTCAAAACTTTTTTCTTCTTGGTAAGGAAAAAATTATCTTAAATTTTACATATATATTCCATTGAATTAACATTTCAGAGATTCTTGTCGGGGACCGGGACTAATCAATCAAATTTGGCTAGAGTGCAAAAACCTGAACTGGGAAGTTGGCAGCAAGGATATCCCCCTTGAACAATTTATTATGTTTTTTTTCACACACGTGCATATTATGAAGTGAAACTAAAGAATCGTGAAATCAAAAGAAATCCCAACAAAGGAGAATACACTATGGTTGAGATAGGAGATGATTATACTGTCTAGATATGTGTACTGCGGTATGGAGTGTTGTATGATATATCTTTTTGGGTAAGCACTTCATTATATATTTCTTAGTAGCTCGAGCTACTTTGAAAAATGGTGTGAAGCTGTATTTTTAAGATTGCGAAATCAGAAAGAAAGGGGGTGAGCCGGCAAAGTGGTTCGCTGTTGTCTCATATCACATGTATGGCTTATGACTTGACTGAGTGGCAGATCTGGGATTTCTAAAGGGGGGGGGGTGGATTAAATTTTTAGTAAATAGGGAATATTCTAGTGCTAACTTCGGATCAACGCTGTAACGGGGAAATAACCAGAATTTCATAAATAGTGGGAGAGGGATCCACAAAGTGGTGGGACTTTTTGATTTGCCACAAAATGTTTTACCACAAAGGGGCAATCTAAAAGTTTTAGCACAAATTATATATTAGGCTTCACAGTAATCTGTGGTTTTAGATAGTAATATTACTCCACGGAGCGTCAAAACTTTTTTCTTCTCGGCAAGAACAAATATTCCTTTGAATTTTACAGTATATATTCCATTGAATTAACATTACACAGATTCTTGTCGGGAACCGGGACTAGTCCATCCAATTCGGCTAGAGTGCAAAAATCTGAACTGGGAAGTTGGCTTCAAGGACATCCCTCTTGAACAAATTATTCTGTTTTTTTGTACACACGTGTATATTGCGAAGTGAAATTTAGGAATCGTGAAATCAACAGAAATCCCAACCAAGGAAAATAAACAAGCAAACAATTATTTTAGTTCTAGTAGTTTAGATAATTGATTATCTGCTTTTTTCAGCAGAGGCAATTTTTTTTAAAGCTAGTATTTGATTATTTCCTTAATGAGCTCCTCAGTGCTCCAGACAATAAAAACCAATAAACATATGTGAAAAAAGAAAGAGATTAAATTTGATTTAGCTGCGAGTCTGCAGTCATGCCGACCACACAATTTCCCTTTGAGAAAATATTGATAAAACTATGAAACTGAAATATCACTGCGAAGCGCCAGACTTCCTAATCATGTGTCTTCACATTATGGCATTGTCCAAATAAAACTTATTATTACCTTGATTGTCCTTATAAATTCGTTCTTTGTTTTCCTTTCCATTCTCAAACCAATGTTATCTTTACCTTTTGCATTATTACAGCCAGATCAATTATTTTCCTTTTTCATTTTTATCTCTTCAACATATTGCATTCTTCCTTATCCCCTAGATGCTCGATTCGTCTTATTTCTTTTCCTGTTCTCCAGGCTGTGAATACCGAATACCGATGCCAGACGCGTACTACATATGAAAAAATCTAATGTCGCTTATGTTTTCCTTGGTTTGTATGTTCTCCGGAGGAGCTGCAACGCGGTCTGGCTTGGTCAAATGGTTGAGATAGGAGATGATTTATGATCGTACTGTCTTGATATGTGTACTGCGGTATGGAGTGTTGTATGATATGGGAAGGCGTCATAACATTGAACCGTCAGGAGCACGAACGTCAGGAGCAGTACAAAATCCGTCCTAACATCGACATAAAAATCTGTCAGAACCTTGAACCGTCATAACATCGAAAATTTTAAAACTTTAGTTTTATGAGGTTTAGGGGGGAAAAGGTACCTAGGTTAGGTTAAATTACGCATATAGGACCCCATATGATATAACAGTGTTTTTTGATTATTTTAGTGGATTGACAATAAGCAACATGAGCCGAAGCTAAATTATGTGACTTCCTGACTTTTAACATACGCAAAACATGATAGATGTCGACAAGACCTTACGAAAATGTTTTATACTCCAAACAGCTGTTATAACAAACAGCTGGTACTGATTAGTGACAACGTTAGATTTTACAGCTTAGCTTATATGCCGTATCTGCTGGGTGATTTATTAAAATTTAAGGATTTAAGAGGACCTTGTGCGTCTAACCTTGTGGTTCATTGGAGTGTGTTCTAGCATATGTGTGAACGGCTCTTTAGAAGCACTTCCTTATCCAGGTGTGCTGCGAGATTAAGCTTTTCCTGAAAGTTTTCTTTACAGAGATCTTGGATTGCAGAACAATCAAAACTTCGTAACCAGAAATATTTGAGGGATTGAGACACTTTTACTTCTTAGGATTCGTTTTTTCTTGCGTTAGTCCAAACTGTAAATTTGAGCATGAGGGATGAGCTATCACTAGAGATGTTGTCCTTGTACTATTAAAAATTTTCAGTTATGTCTTGGAATCTTCCACGATCAACCTTGTGAATCACCACATTTATAGTGGCGTATGTAAAAATTGACGCGTTTATAGTATCTACAGTGGCACATTTATATTATAAATACTATAAATTGACTGTTCACAATAAATATGCAAATATTCCTGTGGTACTGGACAAAAAATTAAAAAAAATTACCTGAATGCGAAGCTTTTACATGTAAAAAACTTCACTTTGAGGCACTCTTCTTCGCAGTCGGCTGGTAGATTAACTTTTGCAGTTTTCTTGATAATACCTGGTATGATTCTTATTCCAGCTCGTGTCTTTTTGAAGCATCCTTAATAGTAAAAGTCTTTGAATTTTCAATGTGTTAATTCAAAAAAAAAATATCATGGAAGTCTTACTAGCATTGAGTTTTGACTTTGTCAAGATGTTGGTTGTTATTTACATTTTATAATACCCGGTATAATGCTTGTCCTCGTTGGTATTTTCTTAAAGTATGAATTATTTATGCAAATGAATGTAAAGATTTCGACCAAAACTTAAAAAGAATGGACATTATCTTTATGAGGAAGACTACAGTCCCCTTAGCCCCTTTCACTCTTTATTCTAAAACTCAAAAATCTTGTAGATATTAATTATACTGTCAAAATTGAATGAACTAAGTTTTAGCGTAAAGATTAGGGGTTTATGGTAAGGAAGCCTTTGAAACATATTGGCTGATCTATGGGCGTTTTAGGTATCAACAATAACATAAGATGTTTCATTCCAGTAAAGAAAGACTAAATATGAAAAAACAATAAAGGAAAGAAGAAAACACACAGACACCTTAGTCGTCTTCCAACTATTGTAGACTCTCTTCTAAATTAGGGTCAAAAGTCGTATAATGGGAGTGCAATATGGCAGCCACCAACTTGGTATCGGACCAACTAAGTTTTGTGCACAAGAAAAAACAGGAAATTATAGGCAGATTATGAAAATTACTTTAGCTATTACCAAGGCCTCATCCAGGGTAGATGTTTGACCCCCTCACTCATCCAAAATGTATTCCCAACTCGTAAAAACGTAAAACAATGCATATAAACAAATTTGTAATGCGTTCTTTAAAATTTATTTTTAACCTCCCCCCCCCCCAAAAAATCTCCCCTAACCAAAAATCTTTGATACGGTCCTGGCTACTATTACTGCCACTACTAAAAACTCATTGCCACACTATGCCGCATAATGCAGCGCACGTCAATATTCAAAGCGTCACAATTTACTCTTTCCCACGAACTCACGAAAACAGGCAAATGAGAATTCAAGAATGTCTCAGCAGCACTTGTATGGTGGTGCAACTTAAGTAAAAACGATGAAGTGTCTTTATAAGCTATATGTCACGTAGACTATGAAACCAACAACTAAAAGAAGAAACAGTCTAAAATCTTGTTAAAAATAACTGGGTGGCAAAGGTCATCTGCCAGTCCAATGTGCATCCTACACCAACCTTCCTCAACCTTCCAGTCCATGCAAATAGTGTACGAACCAAAGCGTTCAACAATTGGACCACGAGTCTTAAATTTGAGCCACGAGTGATTAGAACGAAAGGGAAATTTTTCGAATCAATTTTACAGTGACTAAAATGGACTTGCTGACCACTGCCTCAGGAACAAACATTTTTTTTCTTCAGGCAAACGCTCATTAAAAATCAAGCCTAGATAAATAAATTCCCTTCAAAGGATATATCAAGTAACAAGGACATCAAAATTTAAATAATATTGCCCTTGAATCCATTTTAGGTCTATTAATAGCTGAAAACCTCAACTTTCTAACATGTTACTTTGGTTGTTTAAAACTATAAAGTTATGTAATACCTACAAAGGTATCTTGTTTGCATCAATCTTGACACGCTGGACTAAAGAAAACAAAACTAATTTGTTAAATTTTGCCAGCGCTTTCCGTTCGTAAGAATTCAAACATTAACAATCTGTTGATTCTCAAAGACAACTGCCAGGGTAATATCTAAGCTTTCCTCCCCCCCCCCCCCCCTACCCCTAGATACAGCCTTGACAGCGAAGGCTTCAAAGACAAGTTGAGCCTTATAAGAAAGCTATGTCTTCTTAAACTGTTTGGGGTCATTAGCA
Organism: Artemia sinica; assembly: GCA_027921565.1. Taxonomy (NCBI): domain Eukaryota; kingdom Metazoa; phylum Arthropoda; class Branchiopoda; order Anostraca; family Artemiidae; genus Artemia; species Artemia sinica. Next base: position 59,184,598 of record CM051270.1, on the reverse strand, counting down.
GACGCTACTAGCAAAAACTTCATAACTGCATATGAATATCAATTTATTCAAAGTCAAGTTCCAATTTTTCATAATTCCTTGGTTGTGCAAAAGGCTGTGTACTTTATCCTTTACACTTTTTTCTTTCTAACAAACATGTTTTGTTTTTACTGTCCTTGGTATCTTAAGCGTGAATCATTACCAAACAATGTAATGGTTAGAATAGAGTTTATCCAAGAGTTCTGACGGGCCAAGATCTACACATTTAGTCTTAGTAGAGCTCTAGGGGTTTACGTAATCAACAAAACAGCTATCATAAACCTTGAGTATTATATTAACTGTTGTGGAACAAGTAGGTATTGCAGCCAGGTCATCAGCATAACTGCAACTGCTATTGCATACCGATCCAATATGGCAACAAAGTTCAAGAACACTTGGACATTCATTGCGACTATCGCAATGCAGCAAAACAGCAGTACATCTCTGGTGATCACCGTTTTTATGGGTGCTTACTTTCATATAATTTTTTTCAAATTTGACTTAAACCAATTTTTAACATATTAAGGGTTGTCAATATATAAGGTCAGCTGCTGCTCAATCCCTCGCTATTTATTCTAAAGAATAACGAGCGAATTAAAAGTTTTCTTTAATGTTAGTATTAAAACCAGGTCCCTAATCGCTCTTCAACTGATATATTTTGATAAGCGCCTTGAAGCTTAATGAAATTTCCAAACTTCGAGTCATCATAAAAAAACAGAACCTTTTCAGTCATACGTTTTGATCGAAACTCTTTTTATTACATGTTTCCCTAAATTCGCTAGATAAAATTAAATTTTTGACATCATCCAATTCAGGAGAGGAGGGCGATAGGCCTATATGAGCCCGCGGTTAGTTGATTACCATCTTCCTAAGGTATAAGAGTGAAATAAGTAGATTTACATGTGCGTGGAAAAGTTCCAGAGGAAAAAAATAGTTAGAAAAGTGACGACAAGGGTCCAGCCAAATCGGCACTGCAAGTCTTTAAGACAATATTTGGTATACAGTCAGGATCCGTGGATTTGGTTACACCAAGACTCTGCAGAATGTAAGGGACTCTAGATACTGAATAGTTCACATAATAAAGTTCACATAGGACAATTTAAGTTTGAACAAGGAAATTGGGAATTTCTTTGTTATCATCTTTTAAATTTGATAATTAATCGAACGCCTTGGCAAGAGCTTTGATCTTTATCTTTGGGTCTTGAATAACAGCCCTTTTATTAATTCTTAGGGAAGGAATTTAAGTGCCTTTAGATTTCTATTGAATTTTTTATTTATTTCTTCAATTCATTTAATGATAAGAAGAACTAATCCCAAACGAAGAGCAGAGCTCTTAAAGTTGGGGTAAACACATACTGTGACATATAAAAGAAATAACACACATTGTCATAACAATAGCAAAAACAGCACATAAAAAAAACACAACAACACAAGAAATGCTGGGCAGGAGGGATGTGGAAGTGGTCACCCCAATAGGGGACACGAAAGTAAACTGAAATACACAGAAATATGTAAAATATTTTTATATCATCAATGATCAATAAACGATCTTTAGTATTTCCTTCTTTAACGATAATTGTGTGTATACTACTAATATGACTGCTATGATTGCTGTAACTAATGACGTTCAGGGTGTTAAGATGAAGCTTTGAGGAATTTCTTAGGGGGAAGGTGAAATTAAAAAAAGGAAAAATGTGCATCCAGGTTTTCAAAAAGGCGTAGGAAATGTAGCGCTATCACAGATGCAAATTAGGGTGTTTTCATTTATTATTTTTGAAGTGTAATGTGTATTAACCATGGTCCAGTAGGGCTTTTAGTGTTAATAAATCATATCATATCATATCGTAGAAAATTTAAAGGGTTGAAGAGTCTGTTTAAGAGTTGAAAGTGACAGAAGGGCAAGCAGCCCTCTTCACAAGCCCACTAACTTTCCAAACACATCCAATCAGAATTTCGAGATAGAAGTTTCCTTCGGAATAGTTGAAAGGTCTAGTATTTTGTTTCTAGAGATATTAGATATGTCAACCCCCAAAATTTATGTAATTTGCCTATTATGCTTAAAAAATTGACCATTATTGCTTTAAAACTTAATCAAAAGGCAATGTCTGTTCTGGTTGCCAATAAGACATCTCTGCAAGAACGACTGCGGGTAATCAGTTGAAACTTTCAGGTCCGCTTCTTTTACTACTTTTGTTCCTGCCTAATTTAAAACAGTAGGCTGTACGAATAGTGTTGTCCTATCCCGCTTTCTAGGGCTATAATGAGAGAAAGGTTGAGATAGCTAAGGCACATTCTGTGGATGAAGGATGACAGATTGCCAAAGATTATCCTTCATTACCAACCGTCTAGAGCTAAACTGAAAGCAAGTCCTCTGAGGCTGGGGTGGGAGGATGTCGTGAAGAAATATTTAAAGAAAATGGGGGCTTCTTGGGAGATTGTAAAGGTGGATACCTATACAGATTGGAATGGAAGAGGAGCGTTCGTACCTATGTTGGCCTCGGGTGGCTTGGAGCCGCGGGTTGTTGTCAACAGTAGCAGCAATTGTAGTAGTAGTAGTTTTGAGATTGACTTGGTTATTGATTGTAATTTCTCTTTATTTTGGATTTGAAATATTTATTGGTATGGATTTGTGATAGTTTTAAACTAGATAGGTCATTCGGCTTTATTTGTGTTTTAAAGACTTTGAATATTTCAATCATTGCAATTCCGAACGCTTTCCCTACAAAATTGTTTCTAAAAGCTCTGCCATTAAACCGCCTGACACAAAGCGGCAGAGGGAAAAATCACAGTCTTCGACAGCTTTGCGTTCATATTTTTAGCTACGAGCAAGATGTGAGGCGCAAGTGGAAAAAGTTTTGTATCTGTGTAACTTTTGAAGACTTGCATTGATTACTCTTGTTATTTAACCTTAGAAAACACTCAACTTATTGTGAACTCATAATCTGAACCCGAAATCCAGTTTTGACTTTGTTGCAAAAAGTGTAGATTATTATTCATATAGGCACATGGAAAACTTTGGAAGACCGTACTTGTCTGGTAGCCAGTACACACTCGAGAATTCGGATCTGTAGGTGCGGGGTTGAAACAATTGAGACGCTTGGGAGATAGACAGGATATATATTTTTGGGCTATATTTTGGCACATTGTGGGGGGGGGGTTAAGTATAGCGGGGCTGCATGCAAAATGTAACCTAACCAAAATACCAACTAAGTATTTATTAAAATATAGCTACAATGTAGTTTTCTACTGAGCCGAAGCTAATTTTCTACGTATACAAACAGCAATAAACCGACAATTGTCTGATTTTATATATGCAAATTCTCGAGCGTGTACTGGCTAATAGATACGTTCCCAGAAGACTATATTATGTGCATTGCAGTGTTGGTCGCGTGTTCTTTTATGCCACTTTTATAATCTTCCATTTCTAAGATCTTTATACCATCATTACATCATTCATATTACGCATAAATTTACCCATGAAGTAAAAATTTAGTCAAATGAAATAAAAAGTCAAATTTCCAATCTTACATTAACTTACAGTGAATTAAAATAAATGGTCGATACTCATTTATTTTTAAGTCTAGATAGCTTCAAGCTTCTTGCTGTGGTCTTGGTTATGATACTTTAGTAAAGACAGTTTAAAGCTGTGTCAGTGTAAATTCAATTGGTGTTGTAGCATGTAAAATGTGCAGTGAAGTAATTTGAGGATTTTTTTTTAAATAATTGACATTTTACGCGTATTGTTATTAATTGTGTTTGATACCCCAACCCCCCAGCCACTCCTAGATACAGTTTTGTTTTAAAGGTATTACTTTTGTTTGTTTTGTCGCAAGTTTAATAACATTTTGTTGATTCTCCAGCCTTTGGTTTCACCATTTATTATTCAAAAATATGTATACCATAAGCTTTAAATTTATCTCTGACCCTGATATCTTACTGATTCAAATTAAAAAAACATTTTATAGCTTATGATAATAGTTTAGTTAGGATTTTATAAATACAACTAAAGAAATACTATTTTTCAAGCTTCATAGTAATTTGGAATTTCGTTTTTACTTTCAGTAGAAATATTGGACCAATGGTTAAACCAAATGATTTTTCTAAACCAATTTCTGAATAGCTGCAAAGACTAGAAATAAGGTAACCCTGAATTCTGGTCGTAGCTACAACTTTGGAAGAAAATAGGTATGGCAAACATGGTACAATTGTATCATTTTGGTACATTTTATCTCTACTGGTACATTTTAGTGCAATCCCACAAAGTATGGTAGACTTTACAAAATTGTCGTACAATTCAGAATTGTTGTACTAATCAGGGTTGCCACCGTTGGTGATTTACCGACAAATTTGGTGATTCTATTTTCGTTTGGTGATTTTACTATGTTTAAGTAACAGATTTTTAAATCAATGAGGCTAATTCTGATAAAAATAATATTAAATAGACTCAATTGTCAGTGGATGGTGAATTTCCTGCATATCAAAATAGCCTGTCAGGGGAGATGACCAAAAGCCGTGCTACCTATATTATTAAAGAAGAAAAATGTAATAGACGGCAATCACGGGATCTACGACACGCGGTGTTTGGAATCTTTGGATCAACAAAGTTTGTTGCAGGCCCAGAAAATATATTATACCATTTATATTTAAGCCTACATTCACATCCTAACGCCTAAGTACTAGTATTCACATTCTAGTAGCCAACTACTATAATAAGCAGAGATGGGCTAAATTCTAGATAAGGCATGATTCTAGCTGAGGGGCTTTTGACTATCTGGGAAAATTGTTGCACTAGGAGATTGAAACTTTCAGGAATGAACTCAAGCCCTAAATCATGCCCTAGGAAGGTGCACTCTAGCTTCTATTTTAACTGTTTTGCTGTTTCTAAGGCTTCAGAAATAGCATAGAATTTTTTTCCATAGTTTTTGTTGGTCTGCTTCCCCTTAAATTTAGGTTTTTAAAACACAACGCTAATGACGTGAATTGGATTTTAAGTTATTTTAGATTTTATTTTCGAAGTTAAGATGCATTTCTGAAAGTTTCATTCCCATAACCTAACTATCCTAGATTCCTGTCCTTTTCCCCTCTTTTGAGTTGAAATTTTACCTTTCCATTATGTTAAAGGTACAGACTAGGGACCCTAGGATGTAGACTAGGATGCAGACTGAAGAAAATAACATTTATTATCCTGTATTATTCATTCAATTATACTGTAACAGTTTGTTCTTAATAAAACAGTTTGTGGTAACGAATTGTAAGTAAAAAGGGTTGCAGCTCAATAATAGCTGAAACTCTAAAATTTTTGAATTTTGAGATCAAATTCCAAAAACGAAATTTTGATATAAATAAATATATCAGAAGAATTGGCCTATTATGCTGATCCCATATATATAAGATTCATTAAGTTTTGTTTTGCCCATCGAACGCTACAAGCCTGAGAAAATTTGCCTGATTTTCGAAAAAAGCGGGAAAGAACCCCCAAAAGTAAATGAATCGTAATGAAAATCACACCATCAGAATCAGCGTTACTCTGCAGCAAGAGAAAATACATACCAAAAACTTGGACTGTAATTGATGCCAAAGGCAGCATTTTTCTGAAACCCACCCCTTTTTTGAGCTTTTGCACAAAATAATCATAAAACCTACTTTAGTCAAGGAATCCTTTTTAAACCAATTTCCTCTTTGTCTTTGAAGTTTAAAAATCTGCGTCTATGTCTAAAAATTTCTGAGTCTAACAAATCTAAGTCTAAAAATTTCTGGGAGTGAACACTTAAAATAGAAACTGTAATTAGCTCTTTGAACAAAATCCGTATGAATGTGAGATTTTAAAATTGTTTGGTATTAAAAATGCTTTTCTTTTTCCTGGAGACTACCAGAGACCAGTAGTAAGCAAAAATTCATCTAAATATGTAAATGCCAATAGTAAGCATAAATTCACCTAAAAATAGGTATTAAAATGCATCAATATTAGACAAAACGCTTAGCTATAAAAATTACTTAACAGATAATATCCCTATTTGGTACACTAAAGTTTTCACTGCCAATTTGCCTTTTGGTCATTTTTTCTCAGAAAAATGGTGATTTTTTTGCGTTCAGTGGCAGCCCTGGTACTAATGTTTGTATTCTTTCATCGATGAAGCACCTTTGATACAGCTCAGGGACCCACAGCACTTTCCAGACATGAAATAAGTAGACTGTGGCAGTCGCGTAGAAGTTATATGTATCAACAACAAAACTTCGTTATCAGCTGCAACTGCCTTCAAAACAGTGTGTACGGAATACGTGATAAAACTGAGCAACGAAATAAGGAAAAGGTTTTTCAGTTCAAAATACTCGTTGGCTAAAAACTTAGACAGACTGGACGCAAAGATAGCTATCAAGCTATGTCTCCTGACTACTCAAATTTAAACATTGTCCCACTACTTGTCAAGTTTCGAAATTTGGTAAAGGAGACTGATGTGAAAAATATTGCCAAAGAATGGAACAGGCTACCATTTTGCCCTGATCTCAAGAAATACGCAGACTCTGACTCGGTTTATTTCAGATTTAAAGTACTAGAATGATTTGATAGTCCGAAAATCAAAAGTTTCTCATTCTTGGGTGAATTCATCATGAAAATGCTTATCATAAAACATTCTTCTGCTTGTGCCGAGAGGGCCTTTTCAGCTGTCAATTAAAAAAAAAATAAAGCTGAGAAATAAACTCGGCTTTACTACTCTCAATCCTTTTTTGGGTGCTAAACTAATCGTTACCAAAAACTAGAAACACCCCATGATCATGGTGACACACCCCAACTGGTGAAATGCTGGAAAAGAGTACAAAAAATCTGCCGCTGGAAGTGCCGCCATAGCCTCCAACTCAGATAGTGATGTTTAATGTCATATTTTTGGTCATTATTGTATGTAAAGTTTTTTTCAGTATAGAGTAGTTGGAACATCAGATAACTGACAGTTTCTATAGCCTGTTCCAGTTTTAAGAATAAAAGATAACGTTATCTAGATGTTTAAGGTGATTTGAAAAATAGTGAAAGACATGGTGTCTATTGTGCCATTTGTAGGTATGTGTTAGACCATGGCCCCAAAAGTCACTTCTTTGATCAGTCTCAATTTAAAAACATTTTTTCCCGTATTGTTCGTAGGCAATAGCGTATATTAGGTGAGGGCCACAGGAGCGATCCTTCCCTCCATCGAGATTTTCATAAAAAAGAAAAGGAGGATTTGTATGCAAACTATTAAATGGAAAAAACAAGTCCCATCAACTACTTTCGGGCAATATTCTGTAAGAATACATGGTTTAAATTGGATTTTAGACCTTGATTTGCATTAAAATCGTCATTTGGGACCAATTTCAAGGTGGTGCTGTAAACGGTCAAAAATGGCCGAAAAACGGCGACTTTTTTTGGCATGTAGCAAAATGTCTCAATTTAAATCAATTTTGTCTCAATTTGTATTAATAAATGTTACTCAGAGCAATTTCTTCATATAATATCAGGAGCACATGTACTGTATTAGAACAGAAAAAAAACAAAGGAATGGAGAAAAAAATGAATGAAAATATCTTCCATAAAATTTTTAGAGATTGTACTGTACGTCACCAACGATCCAAGTGTTATGCAAAGCATAACACGCGGAAAAAATTGGGATATGGTACAATTTTTTTGTCTTTGGTACATTTTTCGAGCAATTTGGGGTACATTTTGTTTTGAAGTGTTGGCAACAATGGAAGAAAATCGTTTAAATTTAACACTTTTTACTGATTAATAGGTTTCCTTACAACTTGAAAAATCCCTCGATTGTTAATTTGGAGGGAAACCAGGATTTATCGACACAGTAAAGAGTGATATGGGGTCACTGCACAGGGTTGCAACCGTTGACACTTTTATTTTAAAGTGGTATTTTTCGGGAAACGTGACGCCTTTTAGTAAAAGTGGTATTTTTTTCAAAATTGCACTTTTTTAGCAAAAAGAATAAAAAAAAACCTGAAGGAAAACTGTCAATGTAGAAGCATCAATATCCTTTTTTCTTTCATTTTTGCATCTCTCTGTTTTCAGAAACACTGTTGCTAAGTTTATGCTCCTTCATATCATTAAACTTATGCTTCAACATCATCACATTGATCATAAATAATAGCCATTTTGGAAATCTGTTGATTAATTACACCAAAAAACAGTTGGGCGCACTTACTATTTTTAACTATTTCCTGTTCAAAAAGTTTTTAGTGTAATAAATGATAATTTCCTTAATTTTTGCCTCCCATGTTCCTCACACGAAGGATATCCTACAGTTTTTGCCAAATAAATTATTTGAAAGATTTAGTGTCTGATCGACTTTTAGTTGTATTTATCATGGGGTCATCAATAGCTGCGATCTATGTTCGCGGCATTCTGTTCAGTATTTCCAGAGAAAAGTTTCAAGTATTCAAGAGAAGTTTCAAGAGAAAAGTTCAGAGAAAAGTAAAGGTACTCTAATAATCCAGAAAGTCCATTGAGTGGAAAAACTCTCCATGTTGACGAATATTGTTGTCCCTTTTTTGCGTTTTCTCAAAAAAAAAACTCGGACGGCTTTTTCTCTTTTCCTTTTTCGCGCTATGAGCAAAGACTACTCAGAACTAAAAGAGAAATAAGTACTCTGCGGGACCATTTTATACAGTTAGCACCATTTGCGCTTTAGCGGGTTTTAAGGAGAGGGGTGGAAAGTTGACAAGAGTGGAAGGCAGAGAATTCACGCCACCTAAGTAAAATCAATATTACTTTCTTGTAGTTTATGGATGGCATTAGAGCCGATTTTTCATGTTTGAAAATTAAAAGATGCGGAAAACTGCGCCGAGATGATCCCAATCGGATTGGCCAATATTTTCAACTTGAAAAGCCTGTTGGTGCCAGAACAAGCGATGCGAAGCATCGCGAGCGGCAACTGTTTTGAAAGTGAGACTTTTTATACGAAATTGACACTATCTTGGCAACCAAAGTGGTACCAAAAAAAACTACTAAGTGGCAACCCTGTCAATATGCTATTTGTGTTGTCTAAGGCACTTCATATAGAAGGAGTTGTTGTAGAAACATCAAGAGGTGTTTATTTGACTGGAAGTTGAAAGTTCTAGTGCCCTTTTTAAAAGTCAAAAGTGTTCTGCTGGCAACCGGTCCCACGACCCTTATTTTCACAACATATCCAATCAAAGTTTTGAGATAACCATTTGGTCCAGTATAGTTGAAAGGTTCAGTAATTATATTTTTGGGGAAACAACCCAACAGTCTTCAGGGCAAGTGCTATAAGGTACCATATTGTAATTACCCATTATTATCATATAAGGTAATTATGGAAGAGCTGGTCGTATAAGATTTTGGGGGGCTCTTCGAGTGAAGCCCCTTTGAATCTGCATTTATAGATTAGAGAGGGCTTCGAATCTATAACCACAACCCCGATGGAACAGATATAAATATCCTCCCCCTCTTTACGTCCTCTTTTCCCCAAATGCATCTGATAAAAAGTTTTAAATAACCATTTGCGATAGGAGGTTCAATTGGCTGGAAATTGAAAGTTCTTGTTCCCTTTTAAGAGTTAAAAGTGATGGAGGGAAACTAGCTCCTCCTCCCGACCCCTTCTTTCCCTAAAACGGAACCAAAGTAAATGTGGGATAGTAATTTTGTTCAAAATAGTCCAAAAAACATATAAAAATGTCTCCAGTGTTAAAAAAAAACCTAATACCCCAGGGGTAAGGTTGTAAGTTATGCTCCGGGGCATATCAGGTTTTTATAAAATGGGGAGTCACGTAAACTTTAGATAGGGCTCATTTAATTGGAAATTGAATGTTTTAGTGCCCTTTTTAAGAGTCAAAAGTTATTAGAGGGCAACCAGCCCTGCCCCCACGCCTATCATTTCCCAAAACAAGTCCAATCCACTTCTTTTTGTTCAGTCTTGTTGAAAAGTCCATTAATTAAGACGTTGGGAATGTCCCCCCCACCCCCCCAAAAAAACCCTCAGGGCTAGGACTGTAAGTTGGGTAATTCGTTTATTGTTTCCATATAATTAACTTAAAAAAACTTTTTCCACAAAATAATTTTTTCAAAGAAAAGTAAAGAACTCTATTAAACCAAAAATGAGCAAAATTAAATCAAATAATCTACTAAGCGTAAAACTACCACAAATCAGCCTTGATAATTAGTAGTGTCTATATATATGCAATACTAAACTTACATCGTATAAGTGACCAGAACTAGCTTTATTCGGGCCTAAAGTTGTATGCAATACTAAAGATACATCGTATAAGCCTACCGAACAGGCTATATTCAGGAATAATGATATACGGAACTAACAGCCTGAGGAAGTAGAACATGTCAATAGATACAGATTGTATATAATTTATTCATGATTAGTACTTGTAAAATATCATAGCTATGAGCCCCATAGCAACCAATCCATTGCAGGCAGATTCAATATAAGAATTAATTTTCAATGTAATTCATATTAGTAAGAGAATAGAATTAATAGAGAGAACAGTTTTTTTTATAATTTATTATTTGACAAGATATTTATATTAGCAAAAATGAGTGCAATGTTTACACTATTAGAAGTTGATAGTGGATCTGGTAGGACCAATGATACAAAGACGAGAGTACAAAACGTAGCAGTAGAAATTACAAGAGGATCTTGACTAAAACTTGAACGGGATGATATGTATGCAAGATATGTGATATATATGTATATATATGTATATATATATATGTATATATGTATGTATGTATATATATATATATATATATATATATATATATATGTATATATATATATATCATCAAAAGAACGTGATTTTCATGTCAAATATAATTCATTGTAAAAAATATATGAAAAAGGTCAACACTTAATTAAAAAGTCAAAAATAAAAACATATAAAATTAATTAAAAAGTCAATAAAGAACAATAAAATTAATCAAAATACATAAAAAAATATAATGAGTCAAAAATTTAGTTAAAAATTCAAAAAGAGAAAAAAAATAGATAACAGTAAAATTAAAGACTAATTTTTCTGGCTATTGTATAACTAAACAAAACTTGGAACAAAACTCTTCCAATATCTTTCATGTTTATTGGGGATGGGAGTCAGTTTGGGGACTTTTTGGGGTTTTATACAGGATGGTCTGTTGCAGGCAGGAAGGTAGGGTTTGGGGATGATGGAACATAATTGAGGAACAGATAGGGTTTTGGTACTGAAACGAAGGCATAGGAGGTTCCTTGTCTCATCCAATGTGGTGAGCTTGAACTTAACTAGAAGATAATGATATGGAACCTTCCCTTCACCATTTATGATTCTAAGTGCTTGTTTTTGGGCATTTTCAATCCTATAAATATGCTCTGAAGAAAGACCAAAATGCCAAACTGGACAAGCAAACTCCATTATTGGCCAAATAAAAGAACAATAAAGCTGGAGAAGATCCTTAGGGGGGATCCTCTATAGGAGGACAACTGTGGCAGGGCGTAAGATCCAGATCTATGGACAACGGCCTCTGCAAAGGGCTGCCTCGACCTTTTCGGGGTACCTGCAAGACTGGGGACCTTGCGGTCAACTCTATTCCCACTTGAGGAGTGGCGCCCCTCGAGGAAATTATAGCCTAGTAAACGACACAGCATTCGCACGGGATTCTGACTAATGGACAATTCTTCTGGGATTGGTATGTTTTGATGGGCGTCTTTGGGCTGAAAAACCTCTTCCTAGCTAATTTATCTATTACGGGTTGCCTCCCCGTAGTAGCATAATATTTGTAGGCATGAATATATAATGAGTCGGAGGTAATAGGCTTGAGATTGTCTGTGCAGGATTTCGACTCTTGTTGATAGAAGAGCATCGCCAAGCGCTGAAAACCATGTTGTGACCAAGATGGGCCCAGGATTGCACAAAGCCTCCATTCATGGAGGTCCCAGGGACTTCTTGCTGTCCGGTTCTAAGCCGGCTTAAGCACTTCGGTGTAGACTTGAGAAGATATGTGATCCCCGTCCTGCACTGGTATCCGGGATCATTGCTTTTCCTGAGGCGAAAAAAAATTCAATGATTTAAAGAACATGAAAATTGGAACTTGGAATGTTACGACATTAAAAAATGACTATCGTATCGACATTTTGACTGACGAATTCAGACGATTCGAACTGGATCTATTAGGAGTTTCAGAAACTCATATCCCAGGGGTAGGAAGCATGAAATTAGGTGATATAGAATTTGTTTACTCAGGCAGGAAGGATGGGTTACATAGACAGGGAGTAGGGCTCATGATGAATAAGGAAGCTGCTAAGTCTTGTTTAGGCTGGGAAGGTATTAATAATAGAATACTAATTGCTCATTTTATGACTAGAAAGTTCAAGGTATCAGTTATAGTAGTATACGCCCCTGTAGAACCGACTGATGGAGATACTAGTGACTCAGATGAATTTTACTTACAGTTACAGGAGCAAATAGACAAGGTCCCAGGTAGAAATATGATGTTATTGCTGGGAGATTTTAACGCCCAGGTTGGTAGAAATATGGATAGATGGTATCCCAGCTTAGGTAAATTTGGTGTAGGAAAAGAAAACAGTAATGGATACAGACTTTTGCAATTTTGTAGGTATAACAATCTAGTTATAACCAATACGGTGTTTGGTCATAAAATGGCTCATAAGCTAACATGGTATTCACGTGATGGTAAGACAGCAAACCTTATTGATTATGTTATAGTAAATCGAAGACTGGCAGGATCAATACAAGATACTAGGGTATATAGGAGTGCTGTTATTGATGTTAAAAGTAAAGATCACCATCTAGTAGTGTCAAGGGTTAATTTAAAGCTGAAATATCGGAAGGGTAATTACCTCCCGGGAAGTTATGATGTTAGTAGACTCCAGGATGAGAATTTGAGAGAAACTTTCCAGGAACAGTTGAATACTAAACTTGAGAGCTTAAAATTTGAAAATGTGGAAGATGGTTGGAATAATTTTAGAAAAATAATTTGTGAAGTTGCTGAAGGTGTATTAGGGAAGAAAGCTAGAACTGCAGCTAAGAATATTAGTGAAAAAGCATTAAGTTTAATAGAAAGGAGAAAGGACTTGTACAAGAATTATCTGAGTGATAGATCATATGAAAACAAAGAAATGTAAAGAAAGTGGAGAAAGCATTGAAATATGAACTAAGGAGGTGTGAAGTGGAGGCCATGGATAAAATTGCCGAGGATTTAGAAGATGCAGCTAGACGGCATAATAGTAAAATATTGTACTGGCACGTTAACAAATTGAGAGGTAGTAGTCAATCCGGACTTGTCCCAGTTAAAGATAGGAATGGGGTGGCAATTAACGATAAGACAAAAGCTAAAGCGAGATGGGCCGAACATTTTGAGAATTTGCTTAACCGAGATAGAGTTGCAGGAAAAAATATAGAGGAAAATGAAAAAGTTTGTGATACCTTGGATGTGAAGGAAGATTTGTTTTGTGAGGAGGAATTAGAAACAGTACTAAAAGGATTAAAGAATAATAAGGCTCCAGGTGCTGATAGGGTAGTAAATGAGTTTCTTAAATATGGTGGCTCTGAGGTTAGAAATAAGTTATTGGAGATTATGAATATGATTTTTGAAAAAGGGGAAGTACCTAATGATTTTAGGAAAACCTTAATTAAGCCACTTTATAAGAAAGGTGATAAAAGTGAGTGTGGTAATTATCGAGGCATTAGTCTGGTCTCTGTAGGTAGCAAATTGCTTAGTAATATGATACTTTTTAGACTGAGAGATGCCGTAGACAAAGTTTTAAGAGAAGAGCAATGCGGTTTTAGAAAAGGTAGAGGATGTGTTGACCAAATTTTCACTCTTAGGTTAATAATTGAGAAGTGCCTAAGTTTTCAAACACCTTTGGTCCTTAGTTTTATAGATTATGAGCAAGCGTTCGATTCTGTTGATAGAGGAGCTTTAGTAAAGGTTTTATCCTTGTATGGTATACCAGACAAATACATTAAAGTGATTAGTGCTATGTACGAGAATAACACTGCTGCAGTTAAGGTAGGAAATGAGGTTAGCAGCTGGTTTGTATTAAATCAGGAGTTAAGCAGGGTTGTGTTCTATCCCCCTTTATATGGATTATTTTGATGGACTTTGTTTTAAGGAGCACAGGAAAGGCAATGGGAGACCACGGAATCAAATGGGGAGGAAAAAGTCTCCTGGACTTGGATTATGCTGATGATTTAAGCATCCTAGATGAAAGTGTGAGCAAAATGAATGAAGTTTTAGAGGTTTTGCGAGTTCAGGGTGCTAGTATTGGTTTGAAAATTAATGTTAGGAAGACCAAGTCACTAAGGCTAGGAATAAGTGAAGATGAAAAGGTGACGTTGGGTAATGAAAAGATTGATCAGGTGGGCAGTTTCACTTACCTTGGTAGTATTATTAGTAAAGATGGTGGGAGCAGTGAAGATGTTAAAAATAGAATAGCCAAGGCTCAGGGTGTTTTTTCACAGTTAAAAAAAGTCTGGAAGAATAGGAAGATAAGTCTGCAAACCAAGATTAGAATCTTAGAAGCTACAGTGATGACAGTGGTCAAATATGGCTCTGAAGCATGGACGCTCCGAAAAGCGGATGAAGATTTGCTAGATGTTTTCCAGAGAAATTGCTTAAGGATTGTTCTGGGTACCCGGCTGACTGACCGTATTTCAAACAATAGGCTATACGAAAAATGTGGTTCAATACCACTTTCTAGGTCTATAATGAAAGAAAGGTTGAGGTGGTTAGGGCATGTTGTTCGGATGAAGGATGACAGATTGCCGAAGATTGTTCTTTTCGGCCAACCATCTAGGGCTAAACGGAAAGCAGGTCGTCCCCGTCTGGGTTGGGAGGACGTCATAAAGAAAGATTTAAAGGAAATGGGAACTTCGTGGGCGGGTGTAAAAAGGGAGGCTTTGAATAGATTGGGGTGGAGGAGGAGCGTGCGTAGCTGTGTTGGCCTCAGGCGGCTTGGTGCTGCGATGAGTTGTTAGTAGTAGTAGTAGTATATGTGATATCATTGAGTAAATTTAAGTTTGAGAAGCAGTTATGCTTTGCAGTGAAACTTGATATAGTATATGATTCATTAAGTTTTGTTTTACCAATCGAAGCCTACAAGTCTGAGAAAATTTGCCTGATTTGCAAAAAAAGCGGGAAAGAACCCCCAAAAGTAAATTAATCTTAATGAAAATCACACTATCAGAAATAGCCTTCAAGCTGCTTTGAATACAATAGTGAAATATCTTGAGGAGAATAAGTTGTATCAGTGATTATTATCGTTGTAATTACATGTAATAAAAATGTTTCTAAATTGAAAATATATTTTATAGTAGGTTATTGAATATTCTCGAAGTAAAAAGTAATCTAGTTAGTCCAAAGTTGGTTGTGAGAGTGCTAGGATTGAAAAAAAGACTGGATTTGAGAAACAGAACATTATACGGAAGCTTGTAATTATGGAAAAATGTTTGATTCCAGAGGATGATTTTCTGGAGTTATCATTTCAAACAAAAATATTTTCTCGAAAAATACTTAACGATATAATGAGGAATGAGTATCCATCATTGGACTATTCTATGAATTCTTTTATGTTGTGGTTAAAACGCATTTACACAATTAATTGACATATTAATCGAAACAAAACAAAATGGTGATGGAGGGAACAAAACAAAACAAATCGAAACAAAACAAAACACTGCGGATTTGCTATTGAACACACTACCTTCGAAATTTAAGACCTTAAGTTCAAATTTAAGAACATAATTTGCACTTTACTGAAAAATTATAGATGTTTTTATATTTATAGCTTTGATAAATCAAATAATATTAACATTTTGATTACTAAATATCAGTATATGTATATTAAACTGAAAATGCACATTCATTTGTATTTGTTTCAGTAAAGTATAAATTATGTTCTGGCCTTGGGAAGGCTTAGGGATTTTGAGCCAAACTCATGTTAATTTCTGCTCGTTTTGAGTTTGACTTGGTTATTTATTGTAATTTCTGTTCGTTTTGGGTTTCATTTATTTATTGATGCTGATTGGTGGTAGTTTCACGCTTGGAAGATTAATTGATTTTATTTTTGCTCATTTTTTGTTTAATGGAGTTCTTTACTTTCCTTTGAAAAACTTATTTTTTGGAAAGAGTTTTTTTAATTAATTTCTGTTCGTTTTATATTGAAAAAGTCTTTTCAGGGAGCAAGAAAATCATACTTTAAATCTTTTCGCTTTTTTTAAGACTTCATAGTTTGGCCTGCAATTTTTATGCTGGAGAAAAATTTTCAGCAATTTTTAACAACATAGACCCTTTTAAAAATTTGGACACAAATAGTAGTGTTTAATTTAGTTTCATACCTCCTCTAGTGAACCTGAAATGGAAAACTTGATACCATTCGCAAAAAAAAATCCATTCACTTTCTTTGATAGCTTGGATACATTTACGCTATTTTAATTCGGTTAATTTTTAAGAGCAGAAATAGCCCGAAAGTTTAAATATAATACCCTCAGTCGTTCTGTTGATACTGCTGAGATGCCTTATTGGGATTTAGCATTAACACAGTGCATTCTGATTTAATCTTAAGACAACATTTAGTTTTTAAACATAATGGGCAAATGGGAGGGTGGGAGTGGAAGGGAAACTAGTTACCCACCAATCACTTTCGACTATTAAAAAGGGCATCAGCCCTTCCTATTTTCAATCGAATGAACCCTTTTCGAAGTTCCTCCGACAACTCCTTCAATACGAAGTGCCCTAGTCTAAACAAAACAAAAAATAATATGTTGTACCGACATCAATCTTTACTATAAAAATGTCAAGCCTTTCAATCACTTTCGACAATTCAAAAGGGCACTAGGCCTTCGATTTCTGATCGAATGAGCCCTTTTTGAGTTTCATCGACAACGCTTTCTATAAACACCTTATATGCCCCCAGGGTATAAATTACAACCCTTACCCTAGACGCTCTGAGGGGGGGTTGTCATCCTCAAAGACCTAATTTCCAGAACTTTCAACTACGTTAAACAAAATGGCTTCTCAAAATTTTAATTGGATGTTTTTGGGGAAATTGTGGGCATGAGAGGGGCGTTAGCTAATCTCCAATCACTTTCAACTATTAAAAAAGGCACTAGACCTTTCAATTTCCAATCAAATGAGCCCTTTTGAAGTTTCCACGACAACACTTTCAATATAAACCTTATATGCCCGCAGGGCATAACTTACAACCCTTGCCCTAAGGGCTGGGGGGTTGTGATTGTCATCCTCAAAAACCTAATTTCCAGAACTTTCTACTACGTTGAACAAAATGACTATCTGAAAATTTTGATTGGATGTGTTGGGGGGAATGGTGGGCCTGAGAGGAGGGTTAGCTACCCTCCAATCTCTTTCGACTATTAAAAAGGGCTCTAGCCTTCTCAATTTCCAATTGAATTAGCCCCTTTTGAAGTTTTTTTAAGGGAGCACTATCTATAAAAATCTTATATGCCCTCAGGGCACGCCTTACAACCTTTGCCCCGGGGGTTTCTGGGGGGTTTGTCATCCTCGTATACATAATTTCCAGAACTTTAAACTACGTTGAACAAAATGGCTATCTCTAAACTTTAATTGAATGTGTTTGGGGAAATGCTGGGCGTGAGAGGGGGGTTAATTACTTTCCACTCACTTTTGACTATTAAAAAGGGCACTAGTCCTTTCAATTTCTAACCAAATAAGCCCTTTTATGAAATTTTTACAACAATTTGCTATTTAAACCTTATATGCCCCCAGCGCATAAGTTATAACCCTTGCACTAAGGGCTCTGAGGGGGTTATCATCCTAAAAGACCTAATTTGCAGAACTTTCAACTACGTTGAACAAAATAGATATCTCAAAATTTTGATTGGATGTGTTTGGGGAAATTGTGAGCATGAGATGGGGTTTAGTTGCCCTTTAATCATTTTTTACTATTAAAAAGCGCACCCTTTTTGAAGTTTCTACAACATCATTTTTTATAAAGACCTTATTTGCCTCCAGAGTATAACTTACAACCTTCGCCCTGAGGGCTGTGGGGGGAGGGGTTGTCATCCTTAAAGACCTAATTTCGAAACTTCGAACTACGTTGAATAAAATGGCTACCTAAAAATTTTAATTGGATGTGTTTGGGGAAAAGATGGGCGTAAGAGGGGGGTGAGTTGCCCTTAAATCACTTTTGACTATTAAAAAAGGGCACTAGCCCTTTGAATTTCCAATGAAATGAGCCTTTTTTTAAGTTTCTACGACAAAAACTTCAATAAAAACCTTATATGCCCCCAGGGCATAACTTTTGACCCTTGCCCTGTACACTGTGGGGGGAGTGTCTTGCTCAAAGGTCTAATTTTCAGAACTTTCAGCTGCGTGGAACAAAATTACTATCTCAAAATTTTGATTGGATATGTTTGGGGAAAAGGTGGGCGTGAGAGGGGGGTTAGCTGCCCTCCAATCCCTTTTAACTATTAAAAGGGACACTAGCCATTTCAATTTCCATTCTAATAAGCCCTTTTTGAAGTTTCTACGACAACGTTTTCTATGAAAATCTTATATGTCCCCAGGGTATAACTTACAACCCTAGCCCTGAGGGCTGTGGGGGGTTGTCATCCTCAAAGACCTAACTTCCAGGACTTTCAACTACGTTGAACAAAATGGCCATCTCAAAATTTTGATTGGATGTGTTTATGGAAAATGTGGGCGTGAGAGGGGGGTTAGTTGCCCTCCAATCACTTTCGACTATTAAAAAGGGCACTAGTCCTTTGAATTCCCAATCGAATGAGCCTTTTTTGAAGTTTTTATGACAACCCTTTCTATAAAAATCTTATATGGCCCCAGGGCATAACTTACCACTTTGCCCTATGGGCTGTGGGGGGAGGGGTTCTCATCCTTAAAGACCCAATTTCGAAAACTTTGAACTGCGTTGACTAAAATGGCTATCTAAAAATTTTGATTGGATGTGTTTGGGGAAAAGGTGGGCGTGAGAGGGGGTTAGTTGCCCTCAAATCAATTTCTACAATTAAAAAAGGGCACTAACCCTTTGAATTTCAAATCGAATGAGCCCTTTTTCAAGCTTTTGCGACAAAAATTTCAATAAGAACCTTTTATGCCCCCGGGGCTTAACTTTTAACGCTTGCCCTGAAGACTAAGTGGGGATTGTCCTGCTCAAAGGTATAATTTCAAGAACTGTCAACAGCGTGGAACAGAATGGCTATCTCAAAATTTTGATTGGATGTGTTTGGGGAAATGTTGGGCGTGGAACGGGTGTTAGTTGCCTTCCAATCACTTTCGACAATTAAAAAGGGCACTAGCCATTTCAATTTCCAATCGAAAGAGCCCTTTTGGAAGTTTTTACGACAACGCTCTCTATAAAAACTCTATATGCCCCAGGGCATCACTTAAAATCCTTGACCTGAGGGCTTTTGGGGGTTGTCATCCTCAAAGACCTAATTTCCAGAACTTTCAACTACGTTGAACAAAATACCTATCTCAAAATTTTGATTGGATATGTTAGTTACCCTGCAATCACTTTCGACTATTAAAAAAGGCACTAGTCCTTTGAATTCCCAATCGAATGAGCCCTTTTTGAAGTTTCTACGACAACGGTTTCTATGAAAAAAAACCTTATATACCCCCAGGGCATAACTTACAACCCTTGCTCTGAGAGCTGTGGGGGAGTGTCCTCCTCAAAAACATGATTTCTATCTGGAAGTTCTTGTTTGGCATCTGACCTGTAAACATCTGTTTTGTTTTTAAGCCGGATTAAATTTAGAATAAAGTACAGTGGACAGTTTCGCAATAAGTGAATTAATTCGTTTCGCTGTATTCACATTTTGTGAAAAGAAAAAGGACTTGCTGTGGCTTAGTTATTTTGTTAATAATTGGATGCTATGCTGTTTTGGATGTAAGAAAACGGTGGAAAAAAAACGTCGCAGGCCTCCACTGTCCACTGGGCCACCCTGCAATTAGCGGTGATTGCCAACGCCAGCCGTGGGCCTGCCCACTACAAGATAAGTCTCATTTTGGTTTTTCATTTTTAATTTTGGTTTTTCTTTCTCACACGAATCATGACGTCTTTCAAGCAATTCGATCTTGCACTGGCGAAATTTGCAGGCTATCCATTGTGGCCTGTACGAATCCTGAAGATTACGAAAAATGATGGAAAGCGAACTAACTATTTGATCTTTTGTTACGGGGATCATAACGAGCAAATTGTTTCAGAGAATAATCTTGTATCGTACAAGGATAATATTCAAGAGGCTTCTACTAAAACTGCGAAGAATGTGAAACACGCTTTTGAGGAACTTGAGCGTTTTCCCGACATTTACAGGTCTATTTCAAAAGCGTTTGCGGCACTAAAAGTACCGGATCAAGCTGCCGTATTGCCCGGTTCACAGTCTGCTTTATTTGCACGAATTTCCGCTACAGAACAGGAGCTAGAGAAAACTAGGGAATCTATAGTTACAGAGATAACTCGTCAGGTTTCTGCCAAGTGTGGCTCGAATGCGAAATCTGGTCTTAAAGATACAGCTGAGACTATAATTAGCGAGTTATATAAGTCTGTGTCACTAGAGTTCAACCCCATATTAGACCGTATCGAGCGTGAGTTGAAAATGTATAGAATGCAAACCCGTAATCTGGAGAATCGAATTGAAAAAATCGAAGTCAAGCTAGACGATATTGATGAAAATATGTTGAAAATATGAAGAAAATATGTTGGACAGTCTTGTTTTCAACGGTCTGAAGCAAAAGCCA
>CM051270.1:58981349-59158849 GCA_027921565.1 Artemia sinica | reverse complement strand
GTTAGGGATAGTTGTCGGGCGCTTAGCCCAACAAAGGTCAAGGGATTAAACCTTGGAAGGGTATACTATAGTTATTTTTGTTTTTATCAAAGATTGTATAATCCTTCGAGAGAAAAGAAAAGCATTTTATCCCCTGAAAAAAAATCCTGACTCAGTACGTAACTGCTAATAAGGATACAGCCTCTACAATCTTGTAGAATGAGCAAAATCGGTATAGAACCTATATTAACCCAAACGTGAAACTTTATCTTTCACGTGTTCCACACGACGGTTACGTAAATCAAGGTTATTTTATTTTTCATTAAAGTTTTTCAAGATCTAGACCAAAGACGTGGTTATAGTTTTGAAGTCCTTGCATTCCAGAAACAAATATCCTGAAACCTCTTTTCTCATCAGCATGATTAGTGTCCAAAACATTTGTCCTTCTTACACCACACTCCAAAACTTTATGAGACATACTCACAATTTGTACATTAGCTAAGACATTTAAGACAAATACCTTAGAATGTACTTATAACCTAGAAATTATTTAATAACTTTCTTGAGATCTAAGACACATACTTAGAAACTCACTTTAGTTTAATAACCTCATATGTGGAACTCCATTTTGGAGAGTACTCGGGAGCTGAGCACCAAGAGATACCTGAAATTAATATAAAAAGGGAATTTTTAGGTAAGTACTTCATAGTTTTGTTATCATTATTAGCATAGAATGTACCGATGGGAAATCGGTTATGAACCTTATGATATATGTGTTAACCTTCTGAATTAAGTGCATATAGCCAAACTGCTGTAATGCTTTTGTAATTTTTTTAGGGGCTAATTTTATATTAAGAAATTAAATTTACTAGCATTGGCTTCATAGCTAGTTATTAACTTTATTTGTTATTCATTTGTCTGATAGTTAAGCGTATATAGCCAACCCACTTCAATATTTTTCTAGTTTCTATTACATACTATTTTTATTTTGTTTTCAATTAATTAAATCTACTAGTACTGACTTAATACCTGCTTAATAACTTGGTTGAAATACTTACTACTTTTATCCAAAGAATATCCAGTATAATGGTTTCTACTTGTTGTGCTAGGGATTTTGCGATTGATGCAACTAGAGTCAGTTTTTTCATGAATGTCTGAGTCCGAATCATAAATAGAATTCCGAAAAAGGCTGACAGTGCGTGAACTTTTATCACTCAGCTGGCAATTGTGCTCGGTATCTTTCTTCGTAGTGGTTCTAGAAGAAGGGGATCTAAAAAAAAAAGGCTGTTGAGATCCATATTTCACTCTAAAGATCATAACAAAAAATTAACAAATTTTTATAAATATTTTTATGATAAAATTATACAAACTTTTATAATAAAAAAAGCCTATCGATCTATTTTAGCCTCCCAAAAGGAAAACCAAATTTACCGGTACATAAAGTTGTCGGGACTGAAAACAAAAAGTGTATCGCACCTTTTCATTGTGTTTATTCGACAGCAAAATTGTTGCTGTTATCCGTAAAATCTTTAAACTTCTGAAGGAGTTACCCTAAACCGTTCGCTGCACTTTTCTCAGAGGGATGGTCGTCTAGGTCGTCAGGTTTAATAAATTATATCGCTTTTTGATCCTCCTGGACTAAATTGCCCTGCTGAAAACATCTTAATAAAATGTTTGTTTTATTTATCCGAAAAATGTAAGGAAAGAAATTATTATGAGGTTTTTACAGGAATGTTTTTTAAAGTAAATAAATAATGTCTAAATTATTGTTTGTAACTAAGTAACAATATTTCATTATGTAATGTATACAGTACGCCAGGCTAACCAGACATTTCTGAGAAGTAGGTCCTAAACTAATTTTGTTATAATCTCACCCCCCCCCCCCCACATTTCCTGCCAAACTGTTTGTCAATTTTGGTTGAATCCCGCTGTATTAAACAATGAAACGTCTAAATAAATGAAATTCTGAACTATAATGAAAGAAAGCTTATACAAGTTTAACCTTTAATTTCCAAAAAGACAAAGAGCATTCAGGTGAGCCTTTCAGGGAATGTTAAGGGGAGTATTCAACTAAATGAAAACACGTTAAATGTAAACGGATTGTCAAAAGGGCGTAACTGAGGAATTGCATAGTATATCAATTTGGAACTTTCAGGAAATTATAAGGAAGATGATCAATTGAGCAAAAAGACAATACTTGCACGCTACCTCTACTACTCCAAATACTACCTCCACTACTGCTCCCACCACTACCACAGTACTATATTTACAATATTGAAGGGAAATAACTATTTGTATGTACATTGTTAAAAGAGCGTATCCCAAGATTAGATTTGGGTATTAAGTTGGAACTTTCAGAAAATACTTAAAGGTGAAGATCATTTGACCAGAAGGCAATATGTGCACGCTACTACTAATACTACAACCACTTCAAAATGTACTACTACTACTTCTAATTCGACTCCTGCTTCTGTGGCAACTAAGAGCATTCAAGTAAAAGAATATACAAGTTATCAGAAGATAAATCAGCAATTTAATAGTAATCGCTAATTGCATTAAGTCAAAACTTCCAGGATTTAATGAGAGGGATGTTCAACTGACCAAAGCGCAATACGTTAATGCTACGGCTGCTAGTAGTACTTTGCTATTACTATTAATGCTACGACTAGTAATACTAATACTACTGTGATAACTATTACAACTGTGACTAAGGGTATGAAGGTGAAACTTTCCGAGAACTTTGATGTGGAAAGGTGAACTGAATCATATTCAGTTCACCTGAATCGTTGTCTGTATGCAGGTGGTTAAACATGGGTGTCAGCAATATCTTATGAACAGTTTGCCGTGTGAAATTGTAACTAACAGGGCTTGTTGTCGGGGATGTTGAACAAAGAAAGACAATGTTTTCACCCTAATTCTAGTGCTTTTACTCATACTACTACTGCTACCACTATTATTACTACTTCAGCTACTGCCCCTAAGACTAAGGCTACTACAGTTAATTCTACTGCTACTACTAGTACTAATACTGCGGCTACTAAAGCTAACAGTATTAAGGTGAAAAACTAAATCGAAACAGACTATGCCCACACATGCTATCAAGAGGACATATAAGAAATGCTTCAGGAACGGGTGATGGTATTAAGTTGAAACTCTCAGTGTGCGTTGAAGAGGATTTTGAAAAAACTATGCACATACCACCACTAATGCTACTGCAACTTATTCCCCTGCGCAAGCTAAGGGAGTTAAGGTGAAGATTTCAAGGAATATTTCGTTGGAAGGTGAGCTAAATCAAAACAAAGTATGATTATGTGGATTTTCAGAAAGGTGACAAACCAATATCTCAAGAACGGCTTATATTATTAATTTGGACCTTTAAGCGTATGTTGTGTGTCCCCAAACGCCTCCAATCAAAATTTTGAAACATCCATTTTGTCCAAAATAGTCTGAAGTTCAAATAACTCTGCTTCCCAGGTTACACCCCCCCCCCCCCTCCAAGGGCAAAGGCTCTGAGCTATGCAATTTTCTTGTTATTTTTATACTTTGCATACTTTGATACTTTCTTTACTTGGATACGTTGCTATTTTTGTCACTTTGATACTTTGTCACATTAATATTTTTACTTCGACGCTGATTTTGATACTTAAAACGAAACTTTGATGTAAAAAAAAAAAATGGTTTTGAAAAGGTAAATTTTGAAAACCTGAAACTTTGGCAACAAAAACGAACAGAAAAACTGCAAAACAAAAAGCAATCAAATAAATATTCATAGCAAACCAACATATAGCAGGTACAAATATAAATGAATAAATCAATATAAATAAACCTTAGACTAAATTTGCAAATCTAGCTTAAAACGGACTAAAACCTTTTACAATTAAAGAATAAGGGAAATCCATAAAGAAGAAAAAATAATTTTTTAATCATAGCATGTAAACATATAACAGGTACTAATATAAATCAATAAGTAAATCTTAAAATGAGTAAAACTTAAACTGAATATGAAAATCAAGCTAAAAACGAACAACAGTCACTGCAAAAAAGAGTTTGGCTTTTGCCCCTTTCCCTGACTGTAAAATTCTAAGGCCTACTACGTCATTTGTGCTTTACTGAAAACTGTAATTGTCTTGAACAGTCTTGAAAACAACTGATAAAACTATACTGAATAGTTGATATGTAATGATTTATATTGCTGGAAGCTCATCAGTTCAACATTATATTTCACTGTAATTTTCATTTTATTTTCGACGTTGCAAAAAGTACAAAAACCAATATTTGTAATATAATTCGTTTTCAGTAGTGCCAATTTAGCATTCGGCTTTAGACTTCTAAGTTAGGAAAGCGGGCAGTGGGCAAACTCTTTTTTGTAGTGAGAACTATATGTGTCTTGAACAATATTGGAAATAATTAATAAAATTCAGCTGAATATTTAATATATTATGATAGTAATTGCTGAAAGCTCATCAATTCAAGATTTTGTTTTACTGTAATTCTTATTTTATTTTCATTGTTATAATAAGTACAAAAGGAATAATTTGTAACATAATTCGTTTTTAGTAGATCACTAATTACGCAGGGTTTAGACTTTTACAGTTCGGTAAGGGAACAGTAGCCAAACTCTTGTTTGTAGTGCTTTTTTGTTCGTTTTAAGTTTCATTTGTATATTCAATTTAAGTTTTACTCGTTTTAAGGTTTATATATTCATTAATATTTCATTTATATTTCTGCTGTGATTTTCTTATTTAATTTCTGTTCGTTTTGGGTTTCAGTTAGTCTTTAATAGTAAAATATTTTGTTCGGTTTAAGCTTGATTAAATAAAAAAAAACAAGTTTTTAAACTGAAAGTAAGGAGCGACATTAAAACTTAAAACGAACAGAAATTATTCTGTATATGAAAGGGGCTGTCCCCTCCTCAACGCCTCGCTCTTTACGCTAAAGTTTTTTATTGTTTTAAAAAATAAAGTTGTGAGACAGAGTCAAACTTTAGCGTAAAGAGCGAGGCGTTGAGGAGGGGACAGCCCCTTTCATATACAGAATAATTTCTGTTCGTTTTAAGTTTTAATGTCGCTCCTTACTTTCAGTTTAAAAAACTTGTTTTTTTTTATTTAATTTCTGATCGTTTTTTAGTTAATGCAGCTTTTATTTGCATAAAAATTTTAATTTTCTTTTGCTAAATGGATGTCTTTACAAATTAACTTACGTAACTAACTTCTATATTCGTATATTTTTCTTCTGGCAAAAAATACAAAGTTGCAGATTTTTGCAGATGAGCTTGAAACCTGTGTAATAGGGTTTTCTGATACGCTGAATCTGACGGTGTGATTTTCATTAAAATTCTTTAACTTGTAGGGGATGTTTCCCCCCTCTTTAAAAAATCGAGTAAATTTTCTCAGGCTCGTAGCCTTTGATGAGTAATACTAAACTTAATAAAATTTATACATTTAGGATCAGCATTATAAACACATTCTTTTGATACATTTATTGACATCAAAATTTCGTTTTTAAAAGTTTCGATTACTATTGAGCCGTATCGCTTGTTTTTTTATTGTTTTTTTTATTACGTATATGTTATTACTTATATGAAGGGGTTCTCCCCTTAGTCAATACCACGCTCTTTACGTTAAAAGTTAAAAAAAAATTTGATTCACAAACCCCTGAATCACAAAGGCCGTTTAATTAGAATAGATAGCTCTTTTGAAAGCACTAAAAAAACTGTAGCGTAAAGAGCGAGGTATTGACTTGGGGGAGAACCCCCTCTCATACGTTATAATTTCTGTTCGTTTTAAGTTCTAATATTCCTTCTTACATTTCAGTTGAAAAAACTTGTTTTTTTTTATTTAATTTCTGATCGTTTCTTAAATAATGCTTGGAAATCCGGCGCCCCCTTCATAGAAATGTCCCTTACCCCAAAGAAACATCCTCCACGGAAATATTCTCCAGGGTAACCCCCTCCTCTAGCCCCCCCCCCGCTCCAGAAAAAATCCTTCCTGAAAATGGTTGTATACTTCCCAATAACCAATAAATAATGCTGGCAAGTCCGGCGCCCCCTTCATGGCAATTTCCCTTCCCCCATGAAAACTTCCTTCATGGAAAGATCCTTCCATATAGCCCCCGACCCTCTCCTTCCCCCACCTACCAGAAAAAATCTCCTCTGAAAAAGTCTGTATACTTCCCAATAACCAATACTATATGTTAACATTGAGTAAAGTTCATAACTTTCAGCCCTCCCCCTGGGGACTTTGGGGGATGAAGTCATCCTAAAAGACATTTTTATCATATTTTCGACCATGCTGAACAAAATGGCTATCTCAAAATTTTGATCGGGAGACTTTGGGAAAAAAATGAGCGTGGGAGGGGGCCTAGTTGCCCTCCATTTTTTTTGGTCACTTAAAAAGGGCACTAGAACTTTTAATTTCCGTTCCAATGAGCCCTCCCACGATATTCTAGGACCACTGGGTCGATACGATCACCCCTGGGAAAAAAAAAAAAAAAAACAAACAAACAAACAAATAAACATGCATCCGTGATCTTTCTTCTGGCAAAAAATGGAAAATTCCACATTTTTGTAGATAGGAGCTTGAAACCTCTACAGTAGGGTTCTCTGATACGCTGAATATGATGGTGTGATTTTCATTAAGGTTCTATAACTTTTAGGGGGTCTTTCCCCCTTTTTTCGAAAATCAGCCAAATATTCTCAGGCACGTAACTTTTGATGGGTAGCACTAAACTTGATGAAAGTTATATATTTGAAATCAGCATTGAAATCTGATTCTTTTGATATATCTATTGGTATCAAAAACCCGTTTTCTAGAGTTTCGGTTACCATTGAGCCGGGTCGCTCCTTACTTACAGTTCGTTACCACGAACTGTTTGATTTGTATATTCAATTTGAGTTTTATGGGTCTTAAATTTTTTTATTCATTTATATTACTACCTGTTGTGCTTGTTGATTGTTTATTTTGTTTCTTTTCATTTTGGGTTTCATTTGCTCTTTAATAATAATTTCTGGTCATATTGAGTTTGAATTATTATAGGTTTTTACTTCTCCTGATCTTAAGTTTAATATGGCCTTTACTTTTCTTTGAAGAACTTCTTTTTCGGGAAGTTTTTCTTTAATGAGTTAACAGCAGCAGCTAAACCTTGTACCCTTAGACCTTCTCTTGATGTTTTGAACCGGGAGAATATTCCATTTAACAGTCATATTATGACTCCTCAAGTCTGTAGATATTTTTTTCTGTTTCTTTGGTTTCTTCTCATCGACTGCTATAAATATTGTTAGAAAAACCTTAAGGTCTTTCTCTTCTCACTACCATTGACTAACAAAAAAAGATTCAGCAAAGTCAGTTTCAAGTTGGTGAATTAATACAATAGAACATTTCTTCCTATACCTTATTCGACTTTTACAAATAATTTAATTTAATTTTCCTCTAGAATTTACGACACTTACTGAAAATACCAATAATATTCGTCCAAATTATTTCCGGTTTTCACGTTTTGCACTCCCTTATGGCATAGAAATCTAGACGTTATAGCTCATGTACTCTGAGCAAAAGGTTGTGAAAACTAACCCATGCATACAAGCATTTTCCCACCCCCAGGAACCTAGTTCAACTGATTTAGTTTCGTGTTGTTTTGTTTGTTTATTTTTTTTTATCTTTTGCTTATTGAAGGGTTATATTAGAGTTTTCACGGGTTTTTTTTTCTTTTCCTACTTTTAATTCTTTTAATGGGTCAAATATATGGAAAGAAAAACAAAAGAATCAAAGAATGCTTACTGGTAACTGAACAGCTGACAATCGAATCTTTTTGTTTCCATACATTCATCTTCACACTCATTTATAGATTTGACCCGCAGGCTTTCCCGAGTCAAAAAACCCGACAATCGATGTTTCCCTTTTATTTTCTGAAAACAACCTGAAAAAATTCCAAAAATGCTGATAGAAAATAATCATTTAATTCTCTCGGTAAAATTGCTAATACATCAAGGTTGCAGCGGCAGCGGCATCCTAGTTAAGAGCGAACAACAGCCAATAGGAACCAGAAGTTAAAAAACACGTTTTGAAAAAAACTGCCTTGTGAAAAAAATTGCCATCTAACACTTAATTAGGAATGGTAACTATTTTTTCAGTTAGTCTTGAAAGTAAATGTTTATTGCGAAAAGAAATTTATGGTGATTTCGAAAAAGAGCCTGAAACCCCCCGAAAATGGCGTCAGATCAAAATGAAAAGTGTACTATTGGGATCAGCATGGTTGAAAGCCTTTCACAGGGAAACCACAGTCCCCCTTCTTGAACAACAAAGAAAATCGCTTTTATGCATCGGTAGCACTGATCTGTCTCCCATTTTTTATTCTTTTTTTCTAGCAGGGCTAGGGAGTGGCCAGAGCATCATAGAGAGACGTGTAATAGCTCATTCGAAAGGTAATTACATATGTAAGTGCCCTTTTTAAGTGACCAAAGAGATGAGAGGGGATCTACCCCCCCCCCTAAACGCAACCTCCCCCAAAGTCATCCAATCAAAACTTTGAGATAGCTATTTTGTTCAACATAGTTTAAAACTTCAATATCTATGGTTTTAGTAATTTTTAATTGCTACTAAATTTAATTTTTCAAAGCAAAGGTTCATATGGAAGGGTTCGTCGTAGAAACTTCAAGGGGGGCTCATTCAATTGGAAATCGAGTGTTCTAGTGCCCTTTTTAATAGTGAAAAGTGATTGGAGGGCAACTAGCCCTCACCCCACGCCCCTTATTCTCCCAAACACATCAAATCAAAATTTTGAGATAGCAATTTTGTTCAGCGTAGTTGACTTCCGATAGAAGATATGTTTTTGAGGAGGACATTCCCCACAACACTTGGCGCAAGGGTTTTAAGTTATGCCCTTGGGGGCATATAAGGTTTTTATAGAAGGCGTTGTCGTAGAAACTTAAAAAAAGGCTTATGCGATTGGATATTCAAAGGGCTAGTGTCCTCTTTAATAGTCAAAAGTGATTGGAGGGCAACTAGCCCTCTCTCCCTTCACGCCTATCATCCCCCCGTTCACATCCAATCAAAATTTTGAGATAGCCATTTTGTTCAGCGCAGTTGATTTCCAGATACGAAATATGTTTTAGAGGAGGACATTCCCTCACAATCCTCAGGGCAAGGGTTTTAAGTTACGCCCTGGGAGCATATAAGGTTTTTATAGAAGGCGCTGACGTAGCAACTTTAAAAAAGGCTCACTCGATTGGAAATTCAAAGGGCTAGTTCCCTTTTTAATAGTCGAAAGTGATTAGAGGCAACTAGCCCCCCCCCCACGCCTATCATTCCCCAAACACATCCAATCCAAACTTTGAGATAGCTATTTTGTTCAGCGTAGTTGATTTTCAGATAGAAAATATCTTTTTTAGGAGGACACTCCCCCACAACCCTCAGGGCAAGGGTTTTAGGTTATGCCCGGGGGGCTTATAAGGTTTTTATAGAAGGCGTTGTCGTAGAAACTTCCAAAAAAGGCTCATTCGATTAGAAATTAAAAGGACTAGTGCCCTTTTTAATAGTCGAAAGTGATTAGAGGGCAACTTACCCCCCTCTCACTTCCACCTTTTCCCCAAACACATCCAATCAAAATTTTGAGATAGCGATTTTATTAAACGTAGTTTTAAGTTCTGGAAATTAGGTCTTTGAGGATGACAACTCCCCCACAGCCCTCAGGGCAAGGGTTCTAAGCTATGCCCTGGGGGTATATAAAGCTTTGTATAAACAATGTTATCGTAGAAACTTCAGAGGCTCATTTGAATGGAAATTTAAACGGCTAGTTCCCTTTTTAAAAGTCGAAAGTGATTCTAAGGCAACTGACACCCCTTCCACAACCACCATTTCCCCAAACACATCCAATTAAAATTTTTATATAACCATTTCGTTCAACGTAGTTCAAAGTTCTGGAAAATATATGCTTGAGCTGGACACTTCCCCCACAGTCATCAGGGACAAGGGTTATAAGTTATTCCCTGGGAGCATATATGGTTCTTATGGAAGGAATGCTCGTATAAACTTCAGGGAGGGCTCATTTGATTGGAAATTGAAAGCTCTAGTTCACTTTTTAAGCGTCAAAAGATATTGGAGGGTAACCAGCTCCCCCCCAACCCTTTTTTCCCAAATACATCCAATAAAAATTTTAAGATAGCTATTTTTTTAAAAATAGTTCAAAGATCATATAACAAAAATTCCAGTGTCGACACAACCCACCAGGGTCCGGGGGTAGGCGCTGTAACTTATGCCCTGTGGGCATATATGGGGTCTTATGGAAGGGATGCTCGTACTAACTTCAAAGAGGCATCATTTGATTTGAAATTGAAAGTTCTAGTTCACTTTCTAAGAGTCAAAAGAGATTGGGGGGCACCTAGCCCCCCCCCCCCCTCCACGTCCTTTTTTCCTCAAACCCATGCGATAAGAACTTCAAGGTAGCGTTTTTTAAATAGTTCAAACACCATACAATGAAAACTCAGGGGTCAACACAGCCCCCAGGGCCCGAGGGCAGGTATTGTAAGTTATACTTTGGGGAAATATATGGTTCTTATTGAAGGGATGCTCGTAAAAAATTCAGAGATGGCTCATTTGATTGGAAATTGAAAGTTCCAGTTCATTTTTTTAGAGTCAAAAGAGATTGGAGGGCAACTAGCCCCCCCCACGCCCCTTTTTCCGCAAATGCATCCAATAAATGTTTTGAGAAAGCCATTAAGTTAAAAATTGCCCAAAAGTCAGATAATAAAAACTAAGGTGTCGTCACAACCCCCCCCCCCCCTGAGCCCGGGGACAGGCGGGGGAAAGGGATGCTCGTATAAAGTTCAGAGAGGGCTCATTTCATTGGATATTGAAAGTTTGAGCTCACTTTTTAATAGTCAAAAGAGATCAGAGGGCAGCTAGCCCCCTCCCCCATGCCTTCTTTCTCAAAACCCATCTGATGAAAATTTTGAGATAGACATTTTGTTAAAATAGTTCAAAGGTCAGACAAGAAAAAATCCGAGGTCAATAGAACCCCCCAGGACACAGGAGAAGGCGTTCTAAATTATGCCCTAAGAGCATGTATGGTTCTTGCTCGAAAGGGATGCTCGTATGAACTTCATAGAGGGCTCATTTGATTGGAAATTGAAAGTTCTTGTTCACTTTTAAGAGTCAAGAGAACTAAACTAGCCCCCCCCCCCAAGCTCTTTTTCCCCAAACCCGTCCGCTACAAATTTTGAGATAGCCAGTGTTTTAGAAATTGTTCAAAAATTAGACAACAAAAACGCCCCCCAGAGCCCGGGGGATAGGCGTTGTAAGTGTTGTCCTGGGGGTGTATATGGTAATTATGAAAGGGATGCTCGTATAAACTTCAGAGGGGGCTCATTTGATTCCAAATTGAAAGTTCTAGTTCAATTTTTAATAGTCCAAAGATATCCCAGGGCAACTAGCCCCCCCCCCACACATGCACACACATTTTTCCCCAAGCCCATCCGATCAAATTTTTATAATACCCATTTCATTAAAAATAGTTCTAAGGTCAGATAAGAAAAAATCCTGTACTGACGGAACCCGCCAGGACCCGGAGGCAGGCGTCATGAGTAATGCTCTAGGGGCATATATAGTTCTTCGGAGAGGGCTCTTTTAATCGGAAATTGAAAGTTTTTGTTCACTTTTTAAGAGTCAAAAGAGATCGGAGGGCAACTAGCCCCCCCCCCCCCCTCCTCCACGTCCTAAAAACATCAGATATAAATTTTGAGATAGACATTTTGTTAAAAATAGTTCAAAGTTTTGATACCAGAAAACTCCGGTGTCGACACAGCACCCAGGGCTGGGGGTTGGCGTTGAAAGTTATCCCCTGGGGGCATATATGGTTGTTATGGAAGGGATGCTCGTATAAACTTCCTAGAGGGCTCATTTGATTGGAAATTAAAAGTTGTAATTCACTTTTTAAGAGTCAAAAGTGATTGGAGGGCAGCTAGCCTCCCCGCACACTCCACTTATTTTTTCCCATAGGCACTTCATATAGAAGGGGTCGTCATATAAACTTCAAAGGGGGCTCATTCGATTGGAAATCAAGAGTTCTAGTGCCCTTTTTAAGAGTCAAAAGTGATCAGAGGGCAACTGGCCCTCCCCCCAATTTGAGGTAGCCTGTTTGTTAAAAATAGTTCAAAGATCATATAGCAAAAACTCCTTTACGTATGGTCATTTCGTTAAAAATAGTTCAAAGGTCAGATAAGAAAATCTCCTGTGTTGACACACCCCCCCCCAGGGTGGGGATAGGTGTTGTAAGTAGTGCTCTGGGGGCATATATGGTTCTTATGGAAGGTATGCTCGTATAAACTTCAGAGAGGGTTCATTTGAATGGAAATTAAAAGTTGTAGTTCATTTTCTCAGAGGAAAAAAAGATTGGAGGTCAACTAGCCCCTCCCGCCCTCCACCTCTTTGGGTGTATCGGATGGAAAAACCCATTCAATAAAAATTTCAGGTGACAATTTTGTTAAAAATAGTTCAACCATCAGATATTAAAACTCCAGGGTCGATACAACCCCCTAGGGCTCAGGGACAGGCGTCATAAGTTATACTCTGGGGATATATATGGTTCTTATAGAATTAAATAAAAAAAAACAAGTTTTTTAAACTGAAAGTAAGGAGCGACATTAAAACTTAAAACGAACAGAAATTATTCTGTATATGAAAGGGGCTGTCCCCTCCTCAACGCCTCGCTCTTTACGCTAAAGTTTTTTATTATTTTAAAAAATAAAGTTGTGAGACAGAGTCAAACTTTAGCGTAAAGAGCGAGGCGTTGAGGAGGGGACAGCCCCTTTCATATACAGAATAATTTCTGTTCGTTTTAAGTTTTAATGTCGCTCCTTACTTTCAGTTTAAAAAACTTGTTTTTTTTTTATTTAATTTCTGATCGTTTTTTAGTTAATGCAGCTTTTATTTGCATAAAAATTTTAATTTTCTTTTGCTAAATGGATGTCTTTACAAATTAACTTACGTAACTAACTTCTATATTCGTATATTTTTCTTCTGGCAAAAAATACAAAGTTGCAGATTTTTGCAGATATGAGCTTGAAACCTATGTAATAGGGTTTTCTGATACGCTGAATCTGACGGTGTGATTTTCATTAAAATTCTTTCACTTGTAGGGGATGTTTCCCCCCTCTTTAAAAAATCGAGTAAATTTTCTCAGGCTCGTAGCCTTTGATGAGTAATACTAAACTTAATAAATTTATATATTTAGGATCAGCATTATAAACACATTCTTTTGATACATTTATTGACATCAAAATTTCGTTTTTAAAAGTTTCGATTACTATTGAGCCGTATCGCTTGTTTTTTTATTGTTTTTTTTTATTACGTATATGTTATTACTTATATGAAGGGGTTCTCCCCTTAGTCAATACCACGCTCTTTACGTTAAAAGTTAAAAAAAATTTTGATTCACAAACCCCTGAATCACAAAGGCCGTTTAATTAGAATAGATAGCTCTTTTGAAAGCACTAAAAAAAACTGTAGCGTAAAGAGCGAGGTATTGACTTGGAGGAGAACCCCCTCACATACGTTATAATTTCTGTTCGTTTTAAGTTCTAATATTCCTTCTTACATTTGAGTTGAAAAAACTTATTTTTTTTTATTCAATTTCTGAATGTTTCTCAAATAATGCTTGGAAATCCGGCGCCCCCTTCATAGAAATGTCCCTTGCCCCAAAGAAACATCCCCCACGGAAATATTCTCCAGAGTAACCCCCTCCTCTAGCCCCCCCCCTCCAGAAAAAATCCTTCCTGAAAATGGTTGTATACTTCCCAATAACCAATAAATAATGCTGGCAAGTCCGGCGCCCCCTTCATGGCAATTTCCCTTCCCCCATGAAAACTTCCTTCATGGAAAGATCCTTCCATATAGCCCCTGACCCTCTCCTTCCCCCACCTACCAGAAAAAATCTCCTCTGAAAAAGTCTGTATACTTCCCAATAACCAATACTATATGTTAACATTGAGTAAAGTTCATAACTTTCAGCCCTCCCCCTGGGGACTTTGGGGGATCAAGTCATCCTAAAAGACATTTTTATCATATTTTCGACCATGCTGAACAAAATGGCTATCTCAAAATTTTGATCAGGAGACTTTGGGAAAAAAATGAGCGTGGGAGGGGGTCTAGTTGCCCTCCATTTTTTTTGGTCACTTAAAAAGGGCACTAGAACTTTCAATTTCCGTTCCAATGAGCCCTCCCACGATATTCTAGGACCACTGGGTCGATACGATCACCCCTGGGGAAAAAAAAAAAAAAAAAAAAAAAAAAACAAACAAACAAATAAACACGCATCCGTGATCTTTCTTCTGGCAAAAAATGGAAAATTCCACATTTTTGTAGATAGGAGCTTGAAACCTCTGTAGTAGGGTTCTCTGATACGCTGAATATGATGGTGTGATTTTCATTAAGGTTCTATAACTTTTAGGGGGTCTTTCCCCCTTTTTTCGAAAATCAGCCAAATTTTCTCAGGCACGTAACTTTTGATGGGTAGCACTAAACTTGATGAAAGTTATATATTTGAAATCAGCATTGAAATCTGATTCTTTTGATATATCTATTGGTATCAAAAACCCGTTTTCTAGAGTTTCGGTTACCATTGAGCCGGGTCGCTCCTTACTTACAGTTCGTTACCACGAACTGTTTGATACTCGTATAAACTTCAGAGACAGCTCATTTGATTGAAATTAGAAAGTTCTAATTCACTTTTAAAGAGTCAAGAGAGACCGAAGCTTAATCTGGTCCCCCATGCCCTTTTTCCTCAAACCCATCCAATAAAAATTTTGAGATAACAATTTTATTAAAAATAATTCAAACATCAGATAATCAAAAGTCCGAGGTTGACACAAACCCATTTTTTCACTTTGGTATTGTTACTTTGATACCAGTTTTGATACTTTGATGAATATTTGATTATTTTTTAAAAAGTTTGATTTTGAAATAAGGAATTTTTAAAAACTTGAAATTTTTTGCAATCAAACACGAACAAAAATTAGTTAAAAAAAAACTTTCTGAAAAATAAGTTTTTCAAAGAAAAGTAAAGGCCATTTTAAACTTAAGCTCAGCAGATACAAATACCTTTTAAAAATCAAACTCAAACGGACCAGAAATTACTATTAAAGAATAAATGAAACCCAAAACGAACAGAAATTAAATAAACAACCATAGCAAAAACATGCAACAATTAATAATATAAATGAATAAATAGATTTTAAAGCGAGTAATGCTTGGATTGAATATGAAAATTAAGCTTATGAATATGAAAATCAAAACGAAAAAAATATTTTCCTGTTGAAGCATAAATGAAACTTAAAACGAACAGAAATTAAATAAACAATCAATCCAAACAAACATACAATAGATATTAATGTAAATTAATAGATAAATCTTAAAACGAGTGAACTTTAACATTCATATGCAAATCAAGCTTGAAACGAACAAAAATCACCACAAACAAGGGTTTGGGTCTGACATCCTTCTTTTACTATAAAGTCTAAAACCTACTGCGTCATTGGCGCTTTACTGAAAACTATATGCGTCTTGAACAGTCTTGGAAAGTATAAACAACATTAAATTGAATATTTGATGTATAATAATATTAATTGTTGAAAGATCCATCAGTTCAAGAATTTATTTCATTGTAATTGTATTTTTATTTTCAATGCTGTAAGAACTGGAAAAGAAAATATTTGTAATTTAATCCGTTTTCAGTTAAGCGCCAATGACGCAGCAGGCTTTTGGTTTTTATTTACAGTTAGGAGAGGAGGCAGTATCCAATCACTTGTTTGTAGGGAAACTATATTCGTCTTTAACAACTTTAAAAAGAGCTAATAGATTAAATTGAATATTTGATGTATAATGATATTAATTGCTGAAAGCTCATCAGTTCAAAATGTTACTATAATTTTAATGTTTATTTTCAATATTGAGTAGAAAAGAAAATATTTGTCATAAAATTGGTTTTCAGTAAAGCGCCAATGACGCAGTAGGTTTTAGACTTTTACAGTGAGAGAAGGAGGTCATACCCAAACTGTTGTTTGTGGTGATTTTTTTTTTCGTTTCAAGCTTGATTTGCATATTCAATTTAAGTTTCACTCGTTTTAGGAATTATTTATTCATTTACATTAATATCTATTGTATGTTTGTTTGCATTGATTGTTTATTTAATTTCTCTTCGTTTTAAGTTCCATTTATACTTCAATAGAAAAATTTTTTTTTTTCGTTATGATTTTCATATTCATAAGCTTGATTTTTATATTCAATCTAAGCATCACTCGCTTTAAGATCTATTTATTCATTTATATTGTTACTTGTTGTATGTTTTTGCTATGATTGTTTGTTTAATTTCTGTTCGTTTTGGGTTTCATTTATTCTTTAATAGTAATTTCTGGTCGTTTTGAGTTTGAATTTTAAAAGGTATTTGTATCTGCTGAGCTTAAGTTTAAAATGGCCTTTACTTTTTTTTTGAAAAACTTTTTTTTTTGAAAGTTTTTTTTTTTTTAATTAATTAAAACAAAGAATTACAGATATATCTTGTTTAAAAAAATACGATTATTTTTCAGATAATCCACTATTTCTGAAAATATGATGCACTTATTTTTAAAAGCATATACCGGGAAGGCTCATTTTAAACCTATTACTAAATTTTACGTGCTTTTTATCAATTTTACCATCAAAAAGTGCCATAGAGCACTAAAAACAGCACTGTTGGTACCACTTCTTAGTGGAAGAGTTTGGAAGCATAAAATGGTACCATTGCAATAATTATGGTCTAGAGCCCATAACCGGAGGTTTATTATACACCTCACATATATTCCCCCTTCACACTCTCTTAGTTAGTTTCATAAATCGCCTACTCATCTTAAAAATAAAAGATTATTGCGAAAAAAAAAAACTAAAACTAAAAACTTTTCAACTGAAAATCTACCAAAATTAAGCTTGAATGATCAACAGTTTTGAATTTAATTTTTGAATAAAAATTTGGTTTTGTTGATTTTCTTTATCAGCTATTTTTATGCTCGTCTGATTAAAATTTCAGACGATCAAGAAAAACGCTGGGGGTCAAAATGACCCCATAGAAGGTGAATTATTATGTAAACTTTCAATGCGTTTATTTGAATAATATTCACCCTTCTCATGAATTCAAAATTTTATTGTAAAACTATTATTAACATTTGTTGCGAAATTATGTCCGAGATATAAATAGTTATTCAAAATCTTAATTCTAAAACAGAAAAAGCGACAAAAACTTTGCAACTATTTCTTTAAAAAGATATAAATTATATATGGTAAAGTAAATCGCACTTTACATTCAGTTTAGTTAATGTTTTTAACTGGGGGAGATATTGCGGAGAGTTGAATTTCTGAAAAAACTCTCAAATGGACTTCTGTCTCGACAATGTTTTGTTTATTATCTATTATGCCAGAAATATCGCATTAATTTAGCTGAAAAGAAAACCCCAGAGTATACTCTTTGGAAGAGTATAAAAGTGGGAGGATTGGAAACCTTTGGTCAAGAATCTTCCAATATACAATCTAATTTCAGAAATATTACTATAATAATCAATGAAATTGTTATAAAGAATAGGGCAAAATGTTTCTGTGTCTTGTGATAACCAAGAATTAGCTAACGCTTTCTTCTTTTTTTGTAAATGAACTTAAACTTAAATGGCAATGTTCAATGGTGCATTGGTCTGCACTGCGCAGGTACTGATCTCCTGATTTAATGCCTTCGGCCGGGTATTGCAATGTGTGGTGGGGGCATAAAGTAATTGAGGGCATGGTGAAAATAGGCGTATATTTTTTTGCAATTTTCACATTTTAAAAGTAGGCTTCAAATCTGCCCGGCCCTTTGAGGCCGGGCAGAAAAAGAGAAAAAAATATTTTACTGTAAAGTAATTGAAAAAAGGACACCACTAACTAGTTCCATTGACTAGTTCCTCAAATTTCTGGGATAGAGGGGTATTTATGCAGAGAATCTGTTTATACCTTAAAACAACATTAGAATCCAAAAATTTTGGTACCATGGAAAAATATTACAGTAAATCTTGTCTAAATAATATTCTTGTCAAAGTAAAAAGCTATGTGTCTCCCAATAATCTTTTCTCTGCCGTCTCTGCTTTAAATTAAAAAAAATTAACTTTTTGGGATCCCTACTTTCAATAAAAAAAAATTCGAGATACATATGATGTACCATATGATGTACCGAAAAACATATGATGAAACGCATTTTTTAACGACCCAAGTAATCCTGTGTACAGAGCCGTTCTAAGATGGGTGAAGAGGGTCAGCTGCCCTGGTTTCCTTATCTGGGGGGGGGGCATTTTGTTCATATTTTTTACTTTGATTTGGCTTTTTTGGTTCTATTTGAGCCAGGTCAAAAATAACGTCAAGTGCATAAAAACCATTAGCAAAAATGGAAAGATTGAATATGAAAAAAAGAAAATATAAAAGGTACTTAAGCATTATAGCGACCACACTGTTGTTCTTGATCTGTTGTAAAAAACCGATTTCGCTGTGTGTACTCGGAGATAATTAACTTCTAACTACTCGATAAACTACTATGCATGCATTTTATAATTAAACAAACAATAAATTAAGTTGTTTAGGTATTTAATATTATTCATTCTGGGCGGCCTGCTTTCCATAATTGTCTGTTGTAATTTCCATAATTTTGTTACTAAATATCATATTTCCATCAGATTAAGGTATATTTCAAGGGTTAATTATCTCCGAGTGCTCACAGAGAAACCTGTTTTACAACAGATCATGAACAATAAGAGAGCTTTCAATAACAATATACATATGAAAGGAATTGGAATTTTATGGTAACTCTAGAAAACTCCTTATTTCTGCTTATATTTCACTTATATGCGTTTTACGTATCATAAGTGGCTTTATGTGATAATAATTTTAAAATAACAATATGAAAAATATGTTGTACAAAGTAAGTTTACTGTAAAATTTATATTTACACGATTTTATAGCGTTAATGTTTGTAAAACACGATATGTAGTTTGAAATTTGTTTTATCTAATAATAATAATAAATTTATTGTGGATATTTACAATTATGTTCAGTGTTATCGTATGTAAACAATTTCTGAAAAGCTGTCGTGCCTTGAATGACGGTAACTCTGAATTCAGCCTCTAGCTTACTCCACGGTTGCTAGGTTTTGGCAGAACAATAGCCTAAACCAGCGTAATCACAAGCCCAAAAATAGCACTGATGTTCAAGGACCATTGGTTCGATACGATTACCCTTGGGAAAAAATTAACGCACACCTGCGAACTTTCTTCTAGCATAAAATACAATCCAAATTTTTTTTCAGAAGGGAGTTGAAACCTTTACCTTTTAAGATCGGTTTATTGGTCAGAAATATCAATGTACCAGTTGAGAAAAAACAACTATGCAGCCAATTTCGAAGCCGGGCACTCGGCAGGTGGTTGGCTTGTGTATATTGGTTCTTGTTGTAATTATCAACCTCAAAACGAGTCTGCTTTCTTCGGGTACTCGGGAAAATAGAGGACATCC
This sequence comes from Artemia sinica, assembly GCA_027921565.1. NCBI lineage: Eukaryota > Metazoa > Arthropoda > Branchiopoda > Anostraca > Artemiidae > Artemia > Artemia sinica. Next base: position 59,139,326 of record CM051270.1, on the reverse strand, counting down.
CAAAGAACACAAAGAACTTCGAAGGGTTTTGTCATTTAGTAGCATAATTCTTTGTTTTTCACTCCATTTTTTACACGTTCTGATGCTCGCTTTCTCACAATTGCTGGTAATTCTCAATGCCGCTACCCTTTAACCGTAGATTCCCTTGTTCTCGCTGTGGCATATCTTTTAGCAGCATATTTCCCAGATCTTCACTTTTGTTATTGAGTAGTATTAACTCTTGCTGCCGCTTATCTTCGAACCGTATGTTTCCTTGTTCTTTACTTTTATTTTTGACTAATTGTAACTGTTGCTGACGGAAGTATTCTGACTGTATGTACTTGTTCTTCATTTTTGTTTATCATTACTTTAGATATTTTATATTACCTTTTCCCCTAGCTGTGCAGATTGGTCTTGTCAAGTTTGATGGTCTAGGTTGTTCAATCGTCCTCTAAGCATGATGAAACTACTTCAAACGCCTTTTGTAAATAGACTAATTAGACTTAGTATTTTATACTTAGCTAGTTCCTTTTGTAATGTCGCATGCGTCATAGATATAAAAACGATACGTTCACTCTTAGAGAGGGAGAAGAATGATGAAATTTATTATTTTCAAATGTACTCATAAATATGACGTTAATCATATAATTTTTCTTGTCAATCATTTGTTTCTTGTGTAATTTTGCCTGCATCACAGACACCAAGAACGATAAAATCACTACTGAGGCAAATATGACGTACTTATGTTCCTCGAATGGATTCATAAATATGACGTCACTAACATGAATATTTTTTCCAAAATTAAGGCTTTTAACAATTTTTTTTTTAAACTTCTGTCCTATATAGACCGTTTTTTTAGGCCAGAAAATACTTGGCCAATTTTCCCAACAAAATATGGAGTCATTTTCGAGAAAAAAAAACATACATAAATAATTATTGCTCGTTTAAAGAGATTATATATATATATATATATATATATATATATATATAATATATATATATATATATATATATATATATATATATATATATATATATATATATATATATATATATATATATATATATATATATATATATATATATATATATATATATATATATATATATATATATATATATATATATATATTGAGAAATTGAGAATATATATATATATATATATATATATATATATATAATATATATATATATATATATATATATATATATATATATATATATATATATATATATATATATATATATATATATATATATATATATATATATATATTATATATATATATATATATATATATATATATATATATATATATATATATATATATATACATATATATATATATATAAATATATAAATATATATATATATATATATATATATATATATATATATATATATATATATATATATATATATATATATATATAATATATATATATATATATATATATATATATATATATATATATATATATATATATATATATATATATATATATATATATATATTTACATATATGTATATATATTTATATATATATACTTATATCTTTTTATATATGTATTTATATATTTTTCTTGTATCTTTTTTAAAGAAATAGTTGCAAAGTTTTTGTCGCTTTTTCTGTTTTAGAATTAAGATTTTGTATAATTATTTATATCTCGGACATAATTTCGCAACAAATGTTAATAATACTTTTACAATAAAATTTTGAATTGACGAGAAGGGGGAATATTATTCAAATAAACGCATTGAAAGTTTACATAATAATTCACCTTCTATGAGGCCATTTTGACCCCCAGCGTGTTACAACTTCTAGTATAGACAAATATAGATCTACCATTTTATTACAAGAATCTTATATCACGACGTTTTTTGCTGATTGATTAAATAAAAGTATTCTGAGCTTATTCATTCAAAATACTTTTGATTTGTTGACTAAAAATTTAAACAGGCCGTCAAGAATCTCTTAACGTTATTTTTGACCTGGCTCACCTCCTGGCTCAAATAGAACCAAAAAAGCCGAATCAAAGTAAAAAATATGAACAAAATGGAATATCCCCCCCCCATGATACAGAAACAGTAGAGATGCCTTATTGAGTCCGATCGCTCACCCCTGCTGCCACCTACAATTTAGTTTAATGCTGACAGGAGTCCATATATGGGCATAGCCTCCCTAGTGAGAATGATTGCGTAATCGGTCAATGGCCTCTTTCTCCAGGTGTGTTTTTGGCACGGTCTCAACGAATGCCAATGTTGTTATTGTTTCCGAGGCAAAATGCCAAGGTCAATGTTATTGTTGTTTTGAACAGAGTCATTAGAGAGAACACGTGGTTAATGGGGTCAATGTTGTTGTTGTAAGTGCACGCTCGAGGCAGATGTTATGATCCAGAAATAGTATTTGTTATTGTTATTCGAGGCAAATGTTGTTGTCGTTCGAAGCAAAGTTAATGACATTTCCTTCCTGTTTGAGGCAGATGTTATGATCCGGAAATAGTATTTGTTATTGTTATTCGAGCCAGATGTTATGAGGTTCCGAGAAACAGTTAATGACATTTCCTTCCTGTTCGAGGCAGATGTTATGATCCGGAAATAGTATTTGTTATTGTTTCCGAGCCAAATGTTATGAGTTCCCGGGAAACAGTTAATTAATGTCTGACAGATAACGTAAAGTTAATTAATGTCTTTGGATTTCGAACAGAAATGTTTCCGAGAAACAGTTAGATCACACATGATGTCATGATTGTTTGAATTGTCTCCGGCGCGAAGTTTATTAATGTCTGGAGTTCTTCCAGAAGAATCGTTTCCGAGCAAATGTTTTGATCTTAGCGCGCGAAAAGGTTTCCAAATAATTGAAATAAGCCAGCGCAGGGATGCCAAACAAAAGGAACATGCTGAAATTCCGTTTGGGGATAATTTTTGGCGAAACCGTTGTAGCTATTTTATGGAACTATTTGGGCGAAACAGATAGAGACATTTTAAAAGATGATTTTTGAAGAGATTTTAGAAGAGAAATTAATGGTGAAACTCTATGGACGTTATAATACACAAGTTTCATTTGAACAGTGTTGCGAGGTCCTCTAACCCAACCCCAAAGGGTTCCAATCCCTCTACCTCAACCCCGAAGGAAGCCCCCGGTACTCAAAGGTTCTCTGGGCTTCCAAAGGGCCCTCGGCACCCCCAAAGGCCATCATCCTGTCCCCAAATGCCCCCCAGGCTCCCAACTGGCCCACCGGACCCCAAAGGCCCTCCCCAGACCCCAAAAAGCCCTACCCGAGCCCCCAAAGGCCATACCCGGCCCCCAAAGGTCCACCAGACCCCCAAAGGCCCTCCACCAGTCCCCAAAGGCCCTCTCCCGGTCCCCAAAGATCCCCCAGGCACCCAAGGACCCCCAGACCCCAAAAAGGCCATACCCGAGCCCCCAAAGGCCCTCCCCGGTCCCCAAAGGTCCACCAGACCCCCAAAGGCCCTCCACCAGTCCCCAAAGGCCCTCTCCCGGTCCCCAAAGGTCCCCCAGGCACCCAAGGACCCCCAGACCCCAAAAAGGCCATACCCGAGCCCCCAAAGGCTCTCCTTCGGTCCCCAAAGGTCCACCGGGCTCCCAAAGGACCAATCGGCCCTCAAGTGCCGCCCAGACCCCTAAACACCCTCCCCAGGCTCCCAAAGGCCCTCCCCAGACCCCAAAAGCCCTACCCGAGCCCCCAAAGGCCCTCCCCTGGCCCCAAAGGTCCCCCCGGGCTCCCAAGGGACCAGTCGACCCTCAAGTGCCGCCCAGACCCCTAAACACCCTCCCCAGGCTTCCAAAGGCCCTCCTTCGGTCCCCAAAGGCCCTCACCGGGCTCCCAGGGCTCCCAAAGGACCAATCGGCACTCAAGGGCCCCCCCAGACCCCCAAAGGCCCTTCCCGGGCCCCCAAAGGCCCTCCCCCGGTCCTCAAAGGTCCCCCGGGCTCCTAAAGGGCCAGCCGACCCCCAAGGGTCCCCCGGACCCCCAAAGGTCCTCCCCCGGTCCCCAAAGGTCCAATGGGCTCCCAAAGGCCCTCCCCCGGTCCACAAAGGTCCCCCGGGCTCCCAAAAGACCACTCAATCCTCAAGGGCCCCCGGATCCCCAAACGCTCTCCCTGGGCCCCAAAGGTCCTCCCCCGGTCCCCATACATGCACACAAAAACTTACACACACACAAAAACTTACACACACACACAAAAACTTACACACACACACACACACACAAAAACTTACACACACACGCCAAAACTTACACACACACAAAAACTCACACACACACACACACACACACAAACTTACATATGCACACGAAAACTTACATACACACAAAAACTTACACCCACACGCAAAAACTTACATGCACACAAAAACTTACATGCACACAAAAACTTACACACACACAAAAACTTACACACACACACACACACACACACACAAAAACTTACACACACACACACAAAAACTTACACACACGCACAAAAACTTACACACACACACACAAAAACTTACACACACACACGAAAACTTACACACACACACAAAAACTTACACACACATGCCAAAACTTACACACACACACAAAAACTCACACCCGCACACACACACGCCAAAACTTACACACACAAAAACTTACACCCACACGCAAAAACTTACATGCACACAAAAACTTACATGCACACAAAAACTTACACACACACAAAAACTTACACACACACACACACAAAAACTTACACACACAAAAACTTACAAACACACACACAAACACACACAAACTTACACACACACACAAAAAAAACTTACACCCACACACAAAGGCTTAGACACACAAAAACTTACACGCTCACACAAAAACTTACACCCACACGCAAAAACTTACATGCACACAAAAACTTACATGCACACAAAAACTTACACACACGCACAAAAACTTACACACACACACAACAAACTTACACCCACAAAAAGCTTACACACGCAAAAACTTACACACACACACAAAAACTTACACCCACATGCAAAAACTTACATGCACACAAAAACTTACATGCACACAAAAACTTACACACACACACACAAAAATTTACACACACGCACAAAAACTTACACTCACACACACAAATACTTAAACACACACACGAAAACTTACACACACATAAAAACTTACACACACACTCACAAAAAAACTTACACACACACACACACAAAACTTACACCCACACGCAAAAACTTACATGGACACAAAAACTTACATGCACACAAAAACTTACACACACACAAAAACTTACCCACGCACACACAAAAACTTACACACACGCACAAAAACTTACACACTCACACACAAACACACACAAAAACTTACGCACACACGCGAAAACTTACACACACACATGAAAACTTACACACAAACGGCAAAACTTACACACACACAAAAACTCACACACACACACACACACACACACTCAAACTTACATATGCACACGAAAACTTACATACACACAAAAACTTACACCCACACGCAAAAACTTACATGCACACAAAAACTTACACACACACAAAACTTACACACACACAACACACCACACACACACACAAAAAACTTACACACACACACACACACAAAAACTCACACACACGCACAAAAACTTACACACACACACAAAAACTTACACACACACACGAAAACTTACACACACACACACAAAAACTTACACACACATGCCAAAACTTACACACACACAAAAACTCACACCCGCACACACACACGCCAAAACTTACACACACACACAAACTTACACCCGCACGCAAAAACTTACATGCACACAAAAACTTACATGCACACAAAAACTTACACACACACAAAAACTTACACACACACACACACACAAAAACTGACACACACAAAAAACTTACACACACACACACACACAAACACACACAAACTTACACACACACACAAAAACTTACACCCACACACAAAGGCTTAGACACACAAAAACTTACACGCACACACAAAAACTTACACCCACACGCAAAAACTTACATGCACACAAAAACTTACATGCACACAAAAACTTACACACACGCACAAAAACTTACACACACACACACAAAAACTTACACACACACACACACACACACACACAAAAACTTACACACACACAAAAACTTACACACACAAAAACTTACACATGCACACGAAAACTTACATGCACACAAAAACTTACACACACACACACACACGAAAACTTACACACACACACGTCAAAACTTACACACACAAAAGCTTAGATACACAAAAACTTACACACACACACACACAAAAATTTACACACACACGCCAAAACTTACATGCACACAAAAACTTACACATACACACACACACACAAACTTACACACACACACACACACAAAAACTTACACACACAAAAACTTACACACGCACACACAAACACACACAAACTTACACACACACACAAAAACTTACACCCACACACAAAAGCTTAGACACACAAAAACTTACACGCACACACAAAAACTTACACCCACACGCAAAAACTTACATGCACACAAAACTTACATGCACACAAAAACTTACACACACGCACAAAAACTTACACACACACACAAAACTTACACACACACACAAAAACTTACACACACACAAAAACTTACACACACACACACACAAAAAAACTTACACATGCACACGAAAACTTACATGCACACAAAAACTTACACACACACACACACACGAAAACTTACACACACACACGCCAAAACTTACACACACACAAAAGCTTAGACACACAAAAACTTACACACACACACAAAAACTTACACACACATACACAAAAACTTACACCCACACGCAAAAACTTACATGCACACAAAAACTTACATGCACACAAGAACTTACACACACACTAAAACTTACACACACGCACAAAAACTTACACACACGCAAAAACTTACACACACACACGAAAACTTATGCACACACACACACACACACACACACACACACAACAAAAAAAACTTACACATGCACACGAAAACTTACATGCACATAAAAACTTACATGCACACAAAAACTTACACACACGCACAAAATCTTACACGCACACACAAAAACTTACACACACACATGAAAACTTACACACACACACGAAAACTTACACACACACACACACAAAAACTTACACACACACATGAAAACTTACACACACACACGAAAACTTACACACACACACGAAAACTTACACACACACGCCAAAACTTACACACACACAAAAACTTACACACACACACACAAAAAAAACTTACACATGCACACGAAAACTTACATGCACACAAAAACTTACATGCACACAAAAACTTACACGCACACACACACACACACACACAAAACTCGCACACACACACACACGAAAACTTACACACACACACACACCAAAACTTACACACACACAAAAACTTACACACACACACACACAAAAACTTACACATGCACACGAAAACTTACATGCACACAAAAACTTACATTCACACAAAAACTTACACACACACACACACACACACACACAAACTCACACACACACACACACACACACACACACACGAAAACTTACACACACACACACATACACACACACACACACACACCACACACACAACACAAACTTACACATGAACACAACAAAAATTCACACACACACACACACACAAAACTTACAAACACACATGCACACACAAAACTTACACACACACGCACGAAAACTCACACACACACACGCCAAAACTTACACACACAAAAACTTACACACATACACACACACACACACACAAAAACTTACACACACACCCACACAAACACACACAAACTTACAAACACACACAAAAACTTACACCCACACACAAAAGCTTAGACACACAAAAACTTACATACACACACAAAAACTTACACCCACACGCAAAAACTTACATGCACACAAAAACTTACATGCACACAAAAACTTACACACACACACAAAAACTTACACACACGCACAAAAACTTACACACACACACAAAAACTTACACACACACAAAAACTTACACACACACACACGCACACACAAAAACTTACACATGCACACGAAAACTTACATGCACACAAAAACTTACACACACACACACACACACACACACGAAAACTTACACACACACACGTCAAAACTTACACACACAAAAGCTTAGACACACAAAAACTTACACACACACACAAAAACTTACACCCACACGCAAAAACTTACATGCACACAAAAACTTACATGCGCACAAAAACTTACACACACACAAAACTTGCACACACGCACAAAAACTTACACACACACACACACAAAAACTTACACACACACACACACGAAAACTTACGCACACACACGAAAACTTACACACACACACGCCAAAACTTACACACACACAAAAACTTACACACTTACCATATCACAGTTACATTGTCTTAATTTTTCAAATTTCATTTTGAATTTCTGTCGTGAAATGTAAGAGTTGGAATATTTCAGTAGTGACTTGTTGTGCTTTACCTTCTCACAGTTACATTCTCTTGATTTTTCGAAGTTCATTTTGAATTTCTGTCATGAAATGCAAGAGTTGGAAAATTGGGGTCTTAGTCCACCAGCCCGAATGGTGGAATTCCACTAGCTCAGTATTGGGGTCCCTCTCCACCAGCCTGAACGGTGGAAATTCACTAGCTCAGAATTGGGTCCTATTCCAACCAGCCTGAATGGTGGAAATCCACTAGCTTGATATTGGAGTCTCAGTCCACCAGCCTGAATGGTGGAAATTCACTAGCTCAGAATTAGGGTCTTAGTCCACCAGCCTGAATGGTGGAAATCCACTAGCTCAATATTGGGGTCTCAGTCTACCAGTCTGAATGGTGGAAATTCACTGTTTAAGTTAGGTTAGGTTAAGTTAGGTTAGGCTAGGTTAGCCTACGTACGCGCGCGTACGTAGGCTAACCTAGTCTAACCTAACTTAACCTAACCTAATTTAATCTAACCTAACCTAACCTAATCATACACCTAACTTTTTGCCTGTCTCTCACCTAACCTAAGCTAACCTAAGTGAAGCGTACATGGGCTAACCTAACCTAACTTAACCTAACCTAACTTAATCTAGCCTAACCTAACCATACTCGCCGGAAAAGGTTAGGTTAACTTATCATGAGCGCTCATGATAAGTTAACCTAACCTAACTTAAACAGTGAATTTCCACCATTCAGACTGGTAGACTGAGACCCCAATATTGAGCTAGTGGACTTCCACCATTCAGGCTAGTGGACTAAGACCCTAATTCTGAGCTAGTGAATTTCCACCATTCAGGCTGGTGGACTGAGACTCCAACATCAAGCTAGTGGATTTCCACCATTCAGGCTGGTTGGAACAGGACCCCAATTCTGAGCTAGTGAATTTCCACTGTTCAGGCTGGTGGAGAGGGACTCCAATACTGAGCTAGTGGAATTCCACCATTCGGGCTGGTGGACTAAGACCCCAATTTTCCAACTCTTGCATTTCATGACAGAAATTCAAAATGAACTTCGAAAAATCAAGAGAATGTAACTGTGAGAAGGTAAAGCACAACAAGTCACTACTGAAATATTCCAACTCTTACATTTCACGACAGAAATTCAAAATGAAATTTGAAAAATTAAGACAATGTAACTGTGATATGGTAAGTGTGTAAGTTTTTGTGTGTGTGTAAGTTTTGGCGTGTGTGTGTGTAAGTTTTCGTGTGTGTGCGTAAGTTTTCGTGTGTGTGTGTGTGTGTGTAAGTTTTTGTGTGTGTGTGTGTGTAAGTTTTTGTGCGTGTGTGCAAGTTTTTGTGTGTGTAAGTTTTTGTGCGCATGTAAGTTTTTGTGTGCATGTAAGTTTTTGCGTGTGGGTGTAAGTTTTTGTGAGTGTGTGTGTAAGTTTTTGTGTGTCTAAGCTTTTGTGTGTGTAAGTTTTGACGTGTGTGTGTGTAAGTTTTCGTGTGTGTGTGTGTTTGTGTGTGTGTAAGTTTTTGTGTGCATGTAAGTTTTCGTGTGCATGTGTAAGTTTTTGTGTGTGTGTGTGTGTGTGTGTGTAAGTTTTTGTGTGTGTGTAAGTTTTTGTGTGTGTGTGTAAGTTTTTGTGCGTGTGTGTAAGTTTTTGTGTGTGTGTGTAAGTTTTTGTGTGCATGTAAGTTTTTGTGTGCATGTAAGTTTTTGCGTGTGGGTGTAAGTTTTTGTGTGTGTATGTAAGTTTTTGTGTGTCTAAGCTTTTGTGTGTGGGTGTAAGTTTTTGTGTGTGTTTGTAAGTTTGTGTGTGTTTGTGTGTGTGTGTGTGTAAGTTTTTGTGTGTGTGTGTGTGTATGTGTGTAAGTTTTTGTGTGTGTAAGTTTTGGCGTGTGTGTGTGAGTTTTCGTGCGTGTGTGTGTAAGTTTTGTGTGTGCATGTGTGTTTGTAAGTTTTGTGTGTGTGTGTGTGTGTGTGAATTTTTGTTGTGTTCATGTGTAAGTTTGTGTGTGTGTGTGTGTGTGTGTGTATGTGTGTGTGTGTGTAAGTTTTCGTGTGTGTGTGTGTGTGTGTGTGTAAGTTTTTGTGTGCATGTAATTTTTGTGTGCATGTAAGTTTTCGTGTGCATGTGTAAGTTTTTGTGTGTGTGTGTGTGTGTAAGTTTTTGTGTGTGTGTAAGTTTTGGTGTGTGTGTGTGTAAGTTTTCGTGTGTGTGTGTGTGTGCGTCTAAGTTTTTGTGTGCATGTAAGTTTTTGTGTGCATGTAAGTTTTCGTGTGCATGTGTAAGTTTTTTTTTGTGTGTGTGTGTAAGTTTTTGTGTGTGTGTAAGTTTTGGCGTGTGTGTGTAAGTTTTCGTGTGTGTGTGTAAGTTTTCGTGTGTGTGTGTAAGTTTTCATGTGTGTGTGTAAGTTTTTGTGTGTGTGTGTGTGTAAGTTTTGTGTGTGTGTGTAAGTTTTCATGTGTGTGTGTAAGTTTTTGTGTGTGCGTGTAAGATTTTGTGCGTGTGTGTAAGTTTTTGTGTGCATGTAAGTTTTTATGTGCATGTAAGTTTTCGTGTGCATGTGTAAGTTTTTTTGTGTGTGTGTGTGTGTGCATAAGTTTTCGTGTGTGTGTGTAAGTTTTGGTGTGGCGTGTGGTGTAAGTTCTTGTGTGCATGTAAGTTTTTGTGTGCATGTAAGTTTTTGCGTGTGGGTGTAAGTTTTTGTGTATGTGTGTGTAAGTTTTTGTGTGTGTGTGTGTAAGTTTTTGTGTGTCTAAGCTTTTGTGTGTGTGTAAGTTTTGGCGTGTGTGTGTGTAAGTTTTCGTGTGTGTGTGTGTGTAAGTTTTTGTGTGCATGTAAGTTTTCGTGTGCATGTGTAAGTTTTTTTTTGTGTGTGTGTGTGTGTGTAAGTTTTTGTGTGTGTGTAAGTTTTTGGGTGTGTGTGTAAGTTTTGTGTGTGTGTGTGTAAGTTTTTGTGCGTGTGTGTAAGTTTTTGTGTGCATGTAAGTTTTTGTGTGCATGTAAGTTTTTGCGTGTGGGTGTAAGTTTTTGTGTTTGCGTGTAAGTTTTGTGTGTCTAAGCTTTTGTGTGTGGGTGTAAGTTTTTTGTGTGTGTGTGTAAGTTTGTGTGTGTTTGTGTGTGCGTGTGTAAGTTTTTGTGTGTGTAAGTTTTTGTGTGTGTGTGTGTGTAAGTTTGTGTGTGTGTGTGTATGTGTAAGTTTTTGTGTGCATGTAAGTTTTGGCGTGTGTGTGTAAATTTTTGTGTGTGTGTGTGTGTAAGTTTTTGTGTGTCTAAGCTTTTGTGTGTGTAAGTTTTGACGTGTGTGTGTGTAAGTTTTCGTGTGTGTGTGTGTGCGTAAGTTTTTGTGTGCATGTCAGTTTTCGTGTGCATGTGTAAGTTTTTGTGTGTGTAAGTTTTTGTGTGTGTGTAAGTTTTTGTGTGTGTGTGTGTGTGTGTGTGTGTGTAAGTTTTTGTGTGTGTGTGTAAGTTTTTGTGCGTGTGTGTAAGTTTTTGTGTGCATGTAAGTTTTTGTGTGCATGTAAGTTTTTGCGTGTGGGTGTAAGTTTTTGTGTGTGCGTGTAAGTTTTTGTGTGTCTAAGCCTTTGTGTGTGGGTGTAAGTTTTTGTGTGTGTGTGTAAGTTTGTTTGTGTTTGTGTGTGTGTGTGTGTGTGTAAGTTTTTTGTGTGTGTATGTTTTTGTGTGTGTGTGTGTGTAAGTTTTTGTGTGTGTGTAAGTTTTTGTGTGCATGTAAGTTTTTGTGTGCATGTAAGTTTTTGCGTGCGGGTGTAAGTTTGTGTGTGTGTGTAAGTTTTGGCGTGTGTGTTTGCGGGTGTGAGTTTTTGTGTGTGTGTAAGTTTTGGCATGTGTGTGTAAGTTTTTGTGTGTGTGTGTAAGTTTTCGTGTGTGTGTGTAAGTTTTTGTGTGTGTGTGTAAGTTTTTGTGCGTGTGTGTAAGTTTTTGTGTGTGTGTGTGTGTGTAAGTTTTTGTGTGTGTGTGTGTGTGTGTGTGTGTAAGTTTTTGTGTGTGTGTAAGTTTTTGTGTGCATGTAAGTTTTTGTGTGCATGTAAGTTTTTGCGTGTGGGTGTAAGTTTTTGTGTGTATGTAAGTTTTCGTGTGCATATGTAAGTTTGAGTGTGTGTGTGTGTGTGTGTGTGTGAGTTTTTGTGTGTGTGTAAGTTTTGCCGTGTGTGTGTAAGTTTTCATGTGTGTGTGTAAGTTTTCGCGTGTGTGCGTAAGTTTTTGTGTGTGTTTGTGTGTGAGTGTGTAAGTTTTTGTGCGTGTGTGTAAGTTTTTGTGTGTGCGTGGGTAAGTTTTTGTGTGTGTGTAAGTTTTTGTGTGCATGTAAGTTTTTGTGTCCATGTAAGTTTTTGCGTGTGGGTGTAAGTTTTGTGTGTGTGTGTGTAAGTTTTTTTGTGAGTGTGTGTGTAAGTTTTTATGTGTGTGTAAGTTTTCGTGTGTGTGTTTAAGTTTTTGTGTGTGTGAGTGTAAGTTTTTGTGCGTGTGTGTAAGTTTTTGTGTGTGTGTGTGTAAGTTTTTGTGTGCATGTAAGTTTTTGTGTGCATGTAAGTTTTTGCATGTGGGTGTAAGTTTTTGTGTGTGTGTGTAAGTTTTTGTGTGTGTAAGCTTTTGTGGGTGTAAGTTTGTTGTGTGTGTGTGTAAGTTTTTGTGCGTGTGTGTAAGTTTTTGTGTGCATGTAAGTTTTTGTGTGCATGTAAGTTTTTGCGTGTGGGTGTAAGTTTTTGTGTGTGCGTGTAAGTTTTTGTGTGTCTAAGCCTTTGTGTGTGGGTGTAAGTTTTTGTGTGTGTGTGTGTAAGTTTGTGTGTGTTTGTGTGTGTGTTTGTAAGTTTTTGTGTGTGTAAGTTTTTGTGTGTGTGTGTAAGTTTTTGTGTGTGTGTAAGTTTTTGTGTGCATGTAAGTTTTTTGCGTGTGGGTGTAAGTTTTTGTGTGTGTAAGTTTTTGCGTGTGTGTGTGCGGTGTGAGTTTTTGTGTGTGTGTGTAAGTTTTGGCTGTGTGTGTAAGTTTTTGTGTGTGTGTGTAAGTTTTCGTGTGTGTGTGTAAGTTTTTGTGTGTGTGTGTGTAAGTTTTTGTGCGTGTGGTGTAAGTTTTGTGTGTGTGTGTGTGTGTAAGTTTTTGTGTGTGTGTGTGTGTGTGTGTGTGTGTAAGTTTTTGTGTGTGTGTAAGTTTTTGTGTGCATGTAAGTTTTTGTGTGCATGTAAGTTTTTGCGTGTGGGTGTAAGTTTTTGTGTGTATGTAAGTTTTCGTGTGCATATGTAAGTTTGAGTGTGTGTGTGTGTGTGAGTTTTTGTGTGTGTGTAAGTTTTGGCGTGTGTGTGTAAGTTTTTGTGTGTGTGTGTGTAAGTTTGTGTGTGTTTGTGTGTGTGTGTGTAAGTTTTTGTGTGTGTAAGTTTTTGTGTGTGTGTGTGTGTAAGTTTTTGTGTGTGTGTAAGTTTTTGTGTGCATGTAAGTTTTTGTGTGCATGTAAGTTTTTGCGTGTGGGTGTAAGTTTTTGTGTGTGTAAGTTTTGGCGTGTGTGTGTGCGGGTGTGAGTTTTTGTGTGTGTGTGTAAGTTTTGGCATGTGTGTGTAAGTTTTTGTGTGTGTGTGTAAGTTTTCGTGTGTGTGTGTAAGTTTTTGTGTGTGTGTGTGTAAGTTTTTGTGCGTGTGTGTAAGTTTTTGTGTGTGTGTGTGTAAGTTTTTGTGTGTGTGTGTGTGTGTGTGTGTGTGTGTGTAAGTTTTTGTGTGTGTGTAAGTTTTTGTGTGCATGTAAGTTTTTGTGTGCATGTAAGTTTTTGCGTGTGGGTGTAAGTTTTTGTGTGTATGTAAGTTTTCGTGTGCATATGTAAGTTTGTGTGTGTGTGTGTGTGTGTGTGAGTTTTTGTGTGTGTGTAAGTTTTGGCGTGTGTGTGTAAGTTTTTGTGTGTGTGTGTGTGTGTGTGTGTAAGTTTTTGTGTGTGTGTGTAAGTTTTTGTGTGTGTGTAAGTTTTTGTGTGCATGTATGGGGACCGGGGAGGACCTTTGGGGCCCAGGGAGAGCGTTTGGGATCCGGGGGCCCTTGAGGATTGAGTGGTCTTTTGGGAGCCCGGGGGACCTTTGTGGACCGGGGGAGGGCCTTTGGGAGCCCAGTGGACCTTTGGGGACCGGGGGAGGACCTTTGGGGGTCCGGGGGACCCTTGGGGGCCGGCTGGCCCTTTGGGAGCCCGGGGGACCTTTGAGGACCGGGGGAGGGCCTTTGGGGGCCCGGGAAGGGCCTTTGGGGGTCTGGGGGGGCCCTTGAGTGCCGATTGGTCCTTTGGGAGCCCTGGGAGCCCGGTGAGGGCCTTTGGGGACCGAAGGAGGGCCTTTGGAAGCCTGGGGAGGGTGTTTAGGGGTCTGGGCGGCACTTGAGGGCCGACTGGTCCCTTGGGAGCCCGGGGGGACCTTTGGGGACCAGGGGAGGGCCTTTGGGGGCTCGGGTAGGGCTTTTGGGGTCTGGGGAGGGCCTTTGGGAGCCTGGGGAGGGTGTTTAGGGGTCTGGGCGGCACTTGAGGGCCGATTGGTCCTTTGGGAGCCCGGTGGACCTTTGGGGACCGAAGGAGAGCCTTTGGGGGCTCGGGTATGGCCTTTTTGGGGTCTGGGGGTCCTTGGGTGCCTGGGGGACCTTTGGGGACCGGGAGAGGGCCTTTGGGGACTGGTGGAGGGCCTTTGGGGGTCTGGTGGACCTTTGGGGACCGGGGAGGGCCTTTGGGGGCTCGGGTATGGCCTTTTTGGGGTCTGGGGGTCCTTGGGTGCCTGGGGGACCTTTGGGGACCGGGAGAGGGCCTTTGGGGACTGGTGGAGGGCCTTTGGGGGTCTGGTGGACCTTTGGGGACCGGGTATGGCCTTTGGGGGCTCGGGTAGGGCTTTTTGGGGTCTGGGGAGGGCCTTTGGGGTCCGGTGGGCCAGTTGGGAGCCTGGGGGGCATTTGGGGACAGGATGATGGCCTTTGGGGGTGCCGGGGGCCCTTTGGAAGCCCAGAGAACCTTTGAGTACCGGGGGCTTCCTTCGGGGTTGAGGTAGAGGGATTGGAACCCTTTGGGGTTGGGGTAGAGGACCTCGCAACACTGTTCAAATGAAACTTGTGTATTATAACGACCACAGAGTTTCACAAATTCTCTTCTAAAATCTCTTCAAAAATCATCTTTTAAAATGTCTCTAACTGTTTCGCCGAAATAGTTCCATAAAATAGCTAAAACGGTTTCGCCAAAATAATCCCTAAACGGAATTCAGCATGTTCCTTTTGTTTGGCATCCCTGCGCTGGCTTATTTCAATTATTTGGAAACCTTTTCGCGCGCTAAGATCAAAACATTTGCTCGGAAACGATTCTTCTGGAAGAACTCCAGACATTAATAAACTTCGCGCCGGAGACAATTCAAACAATCATGACATCATGTGTGATCTAACTGTTTCTCGGAAACATTTCTGTTCGAAATCCAAAGACATTAATTAACTTTACGTTATCTGTCAGACATTAATTAACTGTTTCCCGGGAACTCATAACATTTGGCTCGGAAACAATAACAAATACTATTTCCGGATCATAACATCTGCCTCGAACAGGAAGGAAATGTCATTAACTGTTTCTCGGAACCTCATAACATCTGGCTCGAATAACAATAACAAATACTATTTCCGGATCATAACATCTGCCTCAAACAGGAAGGAAATGTCATTAACTTTGCTTCGAACGACAACAACATTTGCCTCGAATAACAATAACAAATACTATTTCTGGATCATAACATCTGCCTCGAGCGTGCACTTACAACAACAACATTGACCCCATTAACCACGTGTTCTCTCTAATGACTCTGTTCAAAACAACAATAACATTGACCTTGGCATTTTGCCTCGGAAACAATAACAACATTGGCATTCGTTGAGACCGTGCCAAAAACACACCTGGAGAAAGAGGCCATTGACCGATTACGCAATCATTCTCACTAGGGAGGCTATGCCCATATATGGACTCCTGTCAGCATTAAACTAAATTGTAGGTGGCAGCAGGGGTGAGCGATCGGACTCAATAAGGCATCTCTACTAGAAACCAGGGCAGCTGACCCTCTTCACCCATCTTTGAACGGCTCTGTACACAGGCTTACTTGGGTCGTTAAAAAATATGTTTCATCATATGATTTTTGGCTCAATCAATGCTCCTATTCTGGCAATTATGATTCGGTTAATTGTTTATGCAAATTGTTCCGCGTCACAGCCTGATCAATTTAAAAATTTTATTTTTAAATCTTATTTTCAATGAAGTTTCCACAAAAGATTTCATTTGTGGTGCATTTTGCATACAGACCCGCTATACTTTCCCCTCCCCCCCTAATGTCCAAATCTATAGCCCAAATTTATTTCTAAAGTAATGAAAAAACTAACAAAAAAAAACAACGTTTTCTCGAATTTTACACAACGTAAACTTGAGTGAGTGGCGCATCATACACAAGTACCAAAATTCCTTCCCCCTACGGAAATTGAGAAAATAAAACTCAAATAATATTGTCAAATTTTTAAAGTCTTGTTTTCCATGCGAAGGGGGGGGGGGGGGTAAACGCCTAGAAATACCTTTGAGATATGAGAAGATTCCACTCCTGACAGAGATGCCACTGCTAAAAACAATTGCACCCTTCCATTCTATAAAATATTATAGCAATATAATTCAACAGAATCAAAACCAAAATAATTAGCTGGCACGAAAACTTAAGCCCCCAAATATAAGTAGATTAAATATTTGGAAGTAGAAAAGCCCAAAAATAAGTATTCTACTGCCATAATAAGTAGAAGCGGAAACACTGAAATTAACAGTTATTTTGAGAAACAGCATGATCAAAATATCATTATTTTGCCCAATCAAGATACCGCCCAACACTAGAAATTTCCAATTTGTTACGAGTACTCCTAAGCAGGGTTGCCAACTGGACATATTTTATGTCCAAAGGACATATTCCAGTGTGCCGGGACATAATGACATAATAGGGCAAAAAAGGGACATAATTTAGAAATTTGGGACATAAAAGGGACATATTTTGCAAATTTATGACATAAAATGAAATATTTCTCTGCTGGATATATGCTTTTGTAAAAAATGTCGTTTTCACCAAATTATTGTTAGAAGTACTTATCTAGCACTAAATTTACTTAACTACTTACTTTCTACTAATTTTTTACATTTTATACTGTATTTTTTGGAGTTGCTTGCTTTTTCCCGCAGACAACTATATGCAAATACTCTTGAAATTCTTTACAAGTTTGTATTCTTTCATCTATAAACGATTTTATTTATCCTTGCTTTTACTCTACAGTCAAGATAGTACAGTCTATTTATCAAGTATTACTAACTGAAAATTAAAAGTTAACAAAAGAATAAATTTGGATTCTCGATGATCTGGAATCAATTTTGATATCAATAGGTGTATTTGATACACTTATTTTATGAAAAAATTTGCCAAATTTTCGAAAAAGGTGAAAACCGCCCCCTTGGAAATCACGACATCAGATTCAGCGTATCAGAGAACCCTACTGTAGAGGTTCCAAGCTCCTATCTATAAAAATGAAATTTTGTAGTGTTTACCAGAAGAAGCATCACGGATTCGTGTTTTAGTTGTTGGTTTTGCTTTTTCAAGGGGTGCTCGTACCGAACCAATGGTATACCTAACCTGAAAGTCGTCTGATCAAAATTTTGAGATAGCCATTTTGTTAAGTATAGTTGAAAGGTGCAATACATGTGTCGTTGGAGATTACATGACCCCTCAGAACCACCATAGGAAAGGCCGCAAGTTATCAAATTTCCCCTTTTTGTACATAAAGTATTTGTTATAGGGAAGCATACCGACATTTTTCAAGGGGGGAAGGAGATCTTCTGGGGATGGATATTCTATGGGGAAAATTTCCCATTGGGATGGAAGTTTCTGGGGGTGAACTTTTCAGGAGAAATTCTACATGGGGAGAATTTGATAGAATTCGTATACAAAATTTGTGTTATTTGTCTTACTTTCTAGTTGTTGATCCTATTGTACATGTGGAGACACTTTGAGAGAATTGTCAGGGGAAAGTTTTCAGCGGAGTTGGAATTCTCTGGGGATCTTTATGGGGGAATTTTCCACCGGAGAAAGTTTCCATGAGGGAATTATCACCAGGAGAAATTCTCCATGGGAAATTTCTGGGGAGAAACTTTCCAAGGGGGGAGGTATTTTCCACACAGGGATATTCCCCAATGACCTTAAAAAGGATCAGAGACTAAATGAAAACAAGTCTTGCTTCAAATAAAAGCATGTTAATGAGTATTTTTCAGGCAGAGTCGTAAGCAAAACATTTTCACACAGTTCGTGGTAACGAACTGTAAGTAAGGAGCGACCCGGCTCAATGGTAACCGAAACTCTAAAAAACGGAAATTTGATACCAATAGATACATCAAAAGAATCAGATTTTAATTCTGATTTCAAATATATAAGTTTCATCAAGTTAAATCTTACCCATCAAAAGTTACAAGCCTGAGAAAATTTGGCTGATTTTCGAAAAAAAAGGCGGAAAGACCCCTTAAAAGCTATAGAACCTTGATGAAAATCACACCATCATATTCAGCGTATCAGAGAACCCTACTGTAGAGGTTTCAAGCTCCTATCTACAAAAATGTGGAATTTTCTATTTTTTGCCAGAAGAAAGATCACGGATGCGTGTTTATTTATTTTTTTTTCCAGGGGTGATCGTATCGACCCAGTGGTCCTAGAATATCGTGGGAGGGCTCATTCGAACGGAAATTAAAAGTTCTAGTGCCCTTTTTAAGTGACCAAAAAATGGAGGGCAAACAGGGCCCCTCCCACGCTCATTTTTTTCCCAGAGTCACCCGATCAAAATTTTGAGATAGCCATTTTGTTCAGCATGGTCGAAAATATTATAGCTATGTCTTTTAGGATGACTTAATCCCTCGAAGCCCCCAGGGGGAGGGCTGAAAGTTATGAACTTTGCCCAATATTAAAATATAGTATTGGTTATTGGGAAGTATACAGACGTTTTCAGGGGGAATTTTTTCTGATAGTGGGGGTGGGTCGGGGGTTATATGGGAGGATCTTTTCATGAAGGAAGTTTTTATGGGGGAAGGGACATGGCTATGAATGGGGTTCCGGATTTCCCATCATTATTTAAAACAAAAATCAGAAATTAAATATAAAAAACAAGTTTTTCAACTGGAAGTAAGGAGCAACATCAAAACTTAAAACGAACAAAAAATATTAGCTATATGATTGGGTTCACCTTTTAGTCAATGCCTCGCTCTTTAAGACAAAGATTTTTTAGTACTTTCATAAGAGCTATTTATTCTAATTAACGGCCTTTGTGATTAAGGGGTCATTTTAAAGAATTGGAACAAAATTCGAACTTTAGCTTAAAGAGCAAGGTATTGACTAGGGTTACGTAAGTTAATTTGTAAATTACGTCAAAACCAAATTTAGAGACAGCCATTTAGCAAAAGAAAAGTAAAATTTTTATGCAAATTTGTTTACTTATTCAATGATGGTGAGCCAAAATAAAAGCTGCATTAACTAAAAAAGGATCAGAAATTAAATAAAAGAAACAAGTTTTTTAAACTGAAAGTAAGGAACGACGTTAAAACTTAAAACGAACAGAAATTATTCCGTATATGAAAGGGGCTGTCCCCTCCTCAAAGCCTCGTTCTTTACGCAAAAGCTTGACTCTGTCTCACAACTTTATTTTTTAAAACAATAGAAAACTTTGGCGTAAAGAGCGAGGCGTTGAGGAGGGGACAGCCCTTTCATATACAGAATAATTTCTTTTCGTTTTAAGTTTTAGTGTCGCTCCTTACTTTCAGTTTAAAAAACTTGTTTTTTTTATTTATTCTGGGAAGAATTCGCAGCAGGGATGGAATTGTCCGGGGGTAATTTACCGGCAGAAGGATTTTATATGGGAGGAATTTTATATAGAGACATTTTTCGTCGTGGGATTTTCCACAGAGGGGGTGGATTTCCTGGGATTATATGAAAAACTATCAGAAATAAATGACAAAAACAAGTTTTTTCTACCGAAAGTAAGGAGCGACATTAAAACTTAAGACGAAAAGAAATTATTCCATATACGACGAGGGCTACTCCCTCCTCAATGCTCCCCTCTCTATGCTAATGTTCGACCTTTTGTCTAAAATTTCTTAAGAACGATTCTTGAAACACAAGGGCAGTGTAATTGAATCAAAACCTTTTTTAAAAGTTCTTAAAAAGATTTTAGCGTGAGGGAGGTGGAGCTCTCCTGATACACAGAATAATTTCTGTTTGTTTTACGTTTTAATGTTACTCCTTACTTTAAGCAGAAAAAACGTGTTTTTTTGTTTAATGAATGAAAGAGCGACAATGTTACAATTTATTTTATACTTCTGACCAAGGCACTTGGTGTAGAAAGGGTTGTCAATAAAACTTCGAAAGCCGCTCGATTGGAAATTGAAAGTTCTAGCACCCTTTCTAAGAATCATAAGTAATTGGAGGGCGAACACTCCCCCCTCCAAGCCCGTCATTTCCCCAAACTTGTCCAATCAAAATTTTAAGATTGCCATTTTGTTCAGCATATTTGAAAGGTCCAGTAATTATATTTTTGTGGATGAACCCCCCCCCCAACCCCAAAAGTTTTCAGGGCAAGGGCTACGAGCTATACTAGTTCCCCATTATTAAAATATAAGATTTCTATGGAAGAGTTGGTTTTATATACTTTGGAGGGGGCTCACTGGATTGAAAATCAGTGGTCAGAGGCAAACCAGCCAGCCCCCTCCACCCACATCTTCTTTTCCCTAGGTGCATCCATCAGAAGTTTTTAGATAGTCATTTTGTTAAAAATGGTTAAAAGAACATATAAAAATGCCCTCAGCGTTGACAAAACCCCCAAGAGCCCTGGGACAAGGGTTGTAATTTATGCCCCTGGGGCATATAAGGTTTCATGGAATAGTTAGTTGTATAAAATTCAGATGGGGCTCAATTTATTGATGTTTTATGCCCTTTATAAGAGTCAAAATGATTTGAGGGCAACCCCCCTCCTGCGCCAATCATTTCCGAAAACCAGCATCCAATCAAAATTTGAAGTCATCTATTTTGTTCAGCATTGTTAAAAAGTCAAGTAACTATGCCTTTGGGGATGTCACCCCCCTGATTGATGGGCAACCCAGCTTACCTAGCGCTCTGCAACGTCACTTGACTCCTGGATTTTACCTTATGACGTAAGAATTACTTTGATTGGCAAAAGGCTACCAAAAAAAGGGAAAATGCTGACCCTCATGCTGGACCAAACCTATCAAAAGGAGCTCTCGTAGGAAGATGAGCCTTTGCTCCCACAAGATGCTCCCTTAAGCTCCCACAAGAAGTTTTTTACTGTTTAGATGTTTCTAAGACTTCTGTGCTTTCACACTAGTTCATTTTATATAGATGTGCCAAATGAATCTTTTTCGTTTTCATTATATTCGATATTAACTGACCACTTTGAAAGAGGTTTACAAGTCGCAAAAAAACTAGTTTCTGGGATTTCAAGATGGACAGATTACGGACATATTATAAACTAAATATGGACAACAGGGTTGCCAACTGGACATATTTTATGTCCAAAGGACATATTCCTGTGTGCCGGGACACAATGACATAATAGGGAAAAAAGGGACATATTTTAGAGACTTGGGACATAAAAGGGACATATTTTGCAACTTAATGACAAAAAATAGAAAATTTCCCCGCTGGACACATATTTTTTGTAAAAAAAAAATGTCATTTTTCACCAAATCGGTATTAAAACTAATTGTCAAGCACTAAATTTACTTAACTACTTATTTTCTACTAATTTTTTACAGATGTTATTTTTTTTTAACAAACATTATTATTTTTTCTGATTTGCTTGCTCTTTCCTGCAGACATCTATTTGCAAATACTCTTGAAATTCTTTGCAATTTTGTATTCTTTCATCTATAAACGATTTTATTTCTCGTTGCTTTTACGCTACAGTCAAGATAACAGGCAAGCAGGCACCTTTTAGTTAACAATCACTTCCGGCTTCCAATAGTCAGGCAAAAACATATATCTATTTATGAAGTATTACTAACTGAAAATGAAAAGTTTGTAAAAGAACAAAATTAGATTATTGATGACCTGGAATAAATTTTGATATCAATAGATGTACCAAAAAATTAGCTTAATGTGCTGATTCCAAGTGTAGAATAATTTTCAAGTATAGTGTTCTCCATTAGTGGGCCTGAGAAAATTTGTCAAATTTTCGAAAAAGGTCGGAAACGCCTCATAAAAGTCAACGAATTTTAATGCAAATTACGCCATCAGATGCAGCGTATCAGATAACCCCATTGTTGAGGTTCCAAGCTCCTATCTATAAAAATGAAATTTTATAGTGTTTGCCAGATGAAGCATCACGGATTCGTGTTTATTTGTTGTTGATGCTTTTTCCACGGGTGATCATATCGAACCAATGGTACTAGAATTTCGCAAGAGGGCCCGTTCAAACGAAAATTAAAAAATCTAGTGTCCTTTTTAAGTGACCAAAACATTGGAGGACAACTAGACCCCGTCCCACGCCCTTTTTTCCTGGAAGTCGTCTGATCAAAATTTTGAGATAGCCATTTTGTTCAGTATTATTGAAAGGTACAATAGATATGTCTTTGGAGATGACATGACCCCTCAGAACCACCAGAGGAAGGGCCGCAAGTTATGAAATTTGCCCATTGTTTACATATAGTGTTTGTTATAGGGAAGTATACCAACATTTTCCAAGGGAGGAAGGAGATCTTCTGGGGATGGATTTTCTATGAGGAGAATTTCCCATTGGGATGGAAGTTTCTGGGGGTGCAACTTTTTAGGGGAAATTTTACATGGGGAGAATTTACCAGAATTTGTATACAGAATGTTTGTTATTTGTCTTTTTTCTCGTTGTTGATCCCATTGTACATGTAGAGACACTGTGAGGCAACTCTTAGGGGAAAGTTTTCAGCGGAGTTGGAATTCTCTTGGGATCTTTTTTTTGTGGGAGGGGAATTTTCCACGGGAGAAATTTCCATGGGTGAATTATCACCAGGAAAACTTCTCTGTGGAAAATTTCTGGGGGACAAACTTTCCAGGGGGGGGGGAGTATTTTCCGAACAGGGATATTCCCCAATGACCTTAAAAGGGATCAGAAACTAAATGAATACAAGTCTTTTTTCAAATAAAAGTATAGTAAGGAGTATTTTTCAGGCAGAATCGTAAGCAAAAATTTTCTGGGAAGGATTTGCAGCATAAATGGAAAAATTGTCTGGGAGTAATTTCCCGGCAGAAGAATTTTACACGGGAGGAATTTTTTGTGGGGTAATTTTCCACAGAGGGGGTGGATTTCCTGGGATAATCTGAAAAATGATCAGAAATAAATAAAAAAAACTGTTTTTTTCTACCGAAAGGATGGAGCGACATTAAAACTTAAAACGTACAGAAGTTATTCCGTATATGACCGGGGCTACGCCCTCCTCAATACCCCCCACTCTACGCTAATATTCAACTTTTTGTCCGAATTTTCTTAAGAACGATTCTTGAAACACAAGGGCCGTGCCACCCTTGGAGTAAGCCCCCCCACCTCCAACCTTAGTGGAGAAGGGTGGAGTCACCCCCTCCACACCCGTATTCTTTTCCCTAGATGCATCCAACACAAACTTTGAGATAGAAATTTTGTTAAAAACGGTCCAAAGAACATATAACAATGCTCTAAGCGTTTACAAAACCCATAAGAGCCCTGGGAAAAAGGTTTTAAGTTATGCCCCAGGGGCATATAAGGTTATATGGAATGGGTAGTCGTATAAACTTCAGATGGGGCTCATTTGATTGAAGTTTAGTGCCCTTTATAAGAGTCAAAAGTGATTTGAGGGCACCCTCCTCCCCCCTGCCTATCAGTTCCGAAAACCAGCATCCAATCAGAATTTGTTGACATCTTTTTTGTTCAGCATTGTTCAAAGGTCCAGTAATTATGCCTTTGGGGCTGTCACCCCCTGATTGAAGGGCAACCCAGCTTACCTAACGCTTCACAACGTCGCTTGACTCCTGGATTGTACCTTATGACATGCGCAAGAAATACTCTGATTGGCAAAAAGCTACCAAAAGAAGTGAAAATGCTGACCCTCATGCCGACCATAACTGTCAAGCGGAACTCTCGTAGGAAGATGAGCCTTAAACTCCGACAATTAGGTTTTTACTGTTTACATGTTTTTATGACTTTTGTGGTTTCACACTAGTTCATTTCTTATGGATGAACTAAATGAATCTTTTTCGTTTTCATTATATTCGATGTTAACTGACCACTTTGAAAGAGGATTACAAGTCATAAAAAAAAACTAGTTTCTGAGATTTCAAGAGGGATACATTATGGACATATTATAGACAAAATATGGACATAATTTGGCTGAAAAGGACACAATTTTGGATACTCAAGGGACATATTCATTGACCAAAAAGTTAGCAACCATGATGTACATAATATGGCTGAAAAGGACACATTTTCAGATGATAAAGGGACATATTCATTGATCAAAAAGTTGGTAACCCTGCTCCTAAGTACAAGCTAAACCCTGAATTCAGAGTTACTGTCATTAAGTGCACGCCAAATTTCAAAATCTTTGAAATATGTATGTATGTATATTTGTATGTAAATTTATAATCATTATAAGATAAAACAAATTTCAAACTATACATCGTCTTTTTAAAACAGTAGTGCTATAGAATAGTGTAAATATAAATTTTGCAATAAACTAATTTTGTACAAAATATTTTTCACCTTATTATTTTCGAATCATCATCACGTAAAAAGATTTAAAATATGTAAAACGCATATAATTGAAATATATAAGCAGAAACAAGGAGTATTCTAGAGTTACCATAAAATTCCAATTCCTTTTATATGTATATTGTTACTGAAAGCTCGCTTATCTTTGTGAGCACTCGGAGATAATTAACCCATTAAATGTACCTTAGACTGATAGAAATATGATGCTTTAGTAACAAAATTATGGAAATTACAACAGAAAATTATGGAAAGCAGGCCGCCCGGAAGGCATAATATTAAATACCTAACCTAAACAACTTAATCTATTATTTATTTAATTAAAAAATGCATGCGTAGTAGTTTATCTAGTAGTTAAAATTTAATTATCTCCGAGTACACACAGATAAATCGTCGGTTTTACAACAGATCAAGAACAACAGTGTGGTCGCTATAAGACGCAAGTACCCTTTCTATTAAAAAAAAAACAATTTCTCATTCAATTTTTACTAATAGTTTTTATGCACTAAGGGTTATTTTTGACCAAAAAATAAAACCTAAAAATAGAACCAAAAAAATAGAACCAAAAAAGCCGAATCAAAGTAAAAAATAAGAACAAAATGAGCTCCCCCCAAGATACGGAAACCAGGAGAGCTGACCCCCTTCCCACATCTTTGAAACGCTCTGTACCCAGAATTACTTGGGTCGTTAAAAAAATGCGTTTCATCATGTTTTTCGGCTAAATCAATGCTCCGATTCTGGCAATTATGATTCAGTTAATTGTTTATGCAAATTGTTCCGCGTCACAGCCTGATCAGTTTTTAAATTTTATTTTTAAATCTTATTTTCATTGAAGTTTCCACAAAATATTTCATTTGTGGATTGGTTGGCTGTGGAACTAAACGAAAACTATGTTTTTAATGAAAACACACAGAAAACTAAAACATATGTTGAATACAGTTCGAACAGTTGACACAGGTCGCTTTTTTGAACAGTTCATTACCCCGAATTGTTTTACATATATATTTTTATTTTGAAAAAATGAGGGGAACTATCATTCCTCAGCACCCATGTTACAGACTTAATCTAAAAATAAAAAATAGTACTATTTAAGTTTGACTTTTAAACCCCAACCCCTCAGAAACAACTATATATATATATATATATATATATATATATATATATATATATATATATATATATATATATATATATATATATATATAATATATATATATATATATATATATATATATATATATATAATATATATATATATATATATATATATATATATATATATATATATATATATATATATATATATGTATATATATATATATATATATATATATATATATATATATATATATATATATATATATATATATATATATATATATATATAGTATATATATATATGTATATATATATATATATACTTTATATATATATATATATATATATATATATATATATATATATATATATATATATATATATATTATATAATATATATATATATATATATATATATATTATATATATATATATATATATATATATATATATATATATATATATATATATACACATATATATATATATGCAAATAACTTCAACACTTCGGGTTTGTCGACGTCGATTTATTTTATTGATTGATCGATTTTATCGATTGATTTGTCGATTTATTTTAAATGTATTTTTTGAAAAATAACTTATATGGGAAAATTTATTTTTTAATTAATACTAGGAGCAATAATAGAGCGTTGCCTGCTGATTCCCATCAACACGCTCATTCATTTTAAAGATAATAGGCAAAATACTTTTTATCCCATTCAATTTACCATTGTTTGAAAAGTTGTTTCTAAGGGGTTGGGGTTTAAAAGTCAAACTTAAAAGGTACTATGTTTAATTTTTAGATTAAGTCTGAAACATTGGTGCTGAGGAATGATAGCTCCCCTCATTTTGCAAAATAAATATATATATGTCAAACAATTCGGGGTACACGGAAAACAAGGAAAATCAATTTTTTGCATGGGTAGGACTTATCTGTCTCCCGTTTTTGTTCTTACAAGGTCTAGCGGATTACCAGAACGTCATAGAGAGATTCTTAATGACTCATTCAAAAGTTATTTCTCCTATCTACGTGCTTTTTATAAATTCTACCATCTGCAAGTGCTAAATGGCTCTAGAAACAACACTGTTTGTGACATTTCTCAAGGGGGGAGGCTACCAGTACATCGTAGACATACTATTAATAGCTCATATAAAACATATTGCTCAAATCTACACTATTCCTATAAATTCCACATTCTGCAAGTTCCAAATGGCATTAAAAATGATGGTTTTGTTGTCATGTCTCAAGTGGAAAAGCTGGGGCTAGTGGGCTACCAGAACTCTAAGAGTGATGCTTAGCGGCTCACTTGGAAGTTATTGCTAACATCTACATGATTTTTATTAATTCTACCATCCATAAGTTCGATTTAGCATTAAAAACAACACTTCTTTTGGCTCACTTGGAAGTTATTGCTAATACCTACATGGTTTTTATTAATTCTACTATCCATAAGTTCGATTTAGCATTAAAAACAACACTTTTGGTGTCACTTTACAAGTTGAAAAGCGTGTAAGTATAAAACGATATCAATGTAATAACTATGTTCCAAAACCCTTGATTGGAGGTTTTTGAGAACAACTCCTGTATCTTCCTTCTCTAAGCCCCTTTTATAAGCCCAACAATTATGGTCCTACAGTCACTAATAGATTCAATTAGATTATTGGAGCCGTGTTTCTGTTAGTAGAGTGTTGTATTTCAAATCAGAGTGTCTTGCGTTCGATTCCTGTTTGGATATTTTTTTCAATCACGGTTTTGTCCCATCTATATGACTATTTTTCAGATAATTCACTATTTTTATTTTTGCAACAGAGATGCACAAGCATTTACTTTTTAAACTTGTCAAGCGTTTTGATTCAAAAGGGAATAGAGGTAATCCAGCTCATGGTTTTGCAACTACATCGTCGGTAGATCACTAGATCCATGCCCCAACCAGTGGTGTAATTTTGTCAAAATCCTTGGGGAGGGGGGGGGGAGAAGTTGGAGTCAAATTTCCCAAATCAAGTGAAAATGACAGAGAAAACTGAAAAATGAGCCAATCAGTAATAAAAAAGGTAAAGATGTACTAAAGAAAACTGACCCGTTTATGTGGATGTTTAAATTATAGAGGTTTATCTTATTTTTGACAATGTTTTTGGAAAAACTTAATTTCATCTGGGAGGAGAGGGGAAGGCCCACTGTAATTGCTGAAAGAAATACTAAAGCTGTTCTCAGGATAAGGCAGCCTCGCGGAAGCATGCCACAACATCAGCGTACCTTACTAGTGAGAAATCCTGGATCAAAGCACGAACTTTGTTATCTGTAAGATCTCACTTCCAGGACAAATCAGTTGAAAATCATCTGTTGAGATTGAAAGTAAACTTACATGCTTCCTAGTAGAGCAGGATTTGCCTTACAGCCTGTGCAACAACCTCACAAATTTAGTAAAGTCATTACCAGGGCGAAACCTACTGAGTAGGCTTGCTATGAGTAAACAGAAAGTGATAAACTTGGTGCGTCAGGCACTCTAGCCACACTAGAGGGAAGAAGTAGTGGGTATGTTGAAACAGTACTGCTTTTGTATAATCGTGGATGAAACCACGGACGTGTCTGCTGATAAACAACTGACGATTTGCATCACTTTTGCTTATGGTGGTTTAGAGACGAAACTTGATATGCTGGATATATTCTCTTGCCAAGACAGTACTGCAGATGGGGTTTTTGACAAATTAAGCCAATGCTTGCAAGCTCTGGAAAGGGAAGGTGTTGACTTAAGGAACTGGGCTGGCTTTTGTACAGACACTACTAAATCTATGATAGGCTGTTGCCATAGTCGGTCAACGCTCATCACAGCCAAGTATCATTGGGTTGTGATAGTGAAGTGTTCGTGTCATTTTTTCCATTTGTATGCTCAGTATTCCTGCAAAAAGCTGCCTAAAGGACTTGAGGATCTTTCTTGACCTGAAAATTTAAATTTTAGGCATAGTGCCAAGCGAATACATGTATACAAGCAACTTCAAATATTCACCCATGTTCCGGAAATAAAGTTTGTTGCTCTTGCTCCTACATGATGACTTTCTTTTCAACAAACTGTAAGAGGCTGTCGGAGCAATGAGACACTATGATACTTTACTGGGCAGATTTAGCAGTAAAAGACCTGTTGCATGGTAACGACCAGGTTTTATTGACTCTAAGAAACCCCTATAAGCAGGTACTGATGGAGTTTGTGAAATATTCTTTTGCAATATTCAAAGAATTCTGTTCGCTTTTCTAGAGTGAGGCGCCCATTTTTTTTAAGTTGGAATAGTACGTAGAAAATGTAGTGAAGACATTGTATATGAATTTCTTTGCTGTTTCCTACCCCCGGACCCACAAAAAGAAAGGATGTAGACTTGGTTAACGAAGACAATTACCTTAAGCTTGAACAGGTGTATCTTGGTTTGAATGCCGAATACCGCCTTTCGGATTTGATATCTGATCAATTCGTCGAAAGCAGCAAAAACGTCAAGAGTATGATCAGAGAACTCTACAAAAAAGCAGAAAAAAGTTTGTTGAGCTTGTGAATCTGTCTTTTGCAATTTCAGGAGAAGCTAGACCCTGCAATCTTTTTTCGCGTCCTCTGGACTTCCTTCGTGGAACAAAACAAGCACTGAAAGGGAGTGCCCAGAATAGGCGTTAGTTTGCCCCCCCCCCCCCATATGACATGGACTGTCAAAGTGTTGACCCAGTCTTGTTCTGGAAATGTGTCGCAATTGTAAAAACGCCTACTGGACGTAAAAAGTTTAAAAACGTCTTAAAAGTAGTCGAATTTATCTTCTGTTTGCAACTTTCAAATGAATAGTTTCAGTTGCAACTTTCAAACAGTAGAAATACTGTTTAGTCAGAGGCACCGCAATCACGCTGCCTAAGTAAAGAACGATGTTGACAAAATATATATTTTTTTTTTTTCTTTAGATAAGGGCACTTTGTATCGAAGAAGTTGTCGTAAAAACTTCAAAAAGGGCTCATTCGATTGGAAATCGGAGTGGCTTGTGCCCTTTTTAATAGTCAAAAGTGATTGGAAGACAACTAACACTCCTTCCACGCCCACCATTTCCCCAAACACATCCAATCAACATTTTGAGATAGCCATTTTGTTCAGCGTAGTTGAATTCCAGATAGAAATTATGGTTTTGAGGAGGACACTCCCCCACAGTCCTCAGGGCAAGGGTTGTAAGTTATGCCCTGGGGGCATATAAGGTTTTTATAGAAAGCGTTGTCATAAAAACTTCAAAAAAGGCTCATTAGATTGGAAAGTCAAAGGGCTAGTGCCCTTTTTTTAGTCGAAAGTGATTGGAGGGCAACTAAACCCCCTCTCAAGCCCACCTTTTCCCCAAACGCATCCAATCAAAACTTTGAGATAACTATTTTGTTCAACCATTTGTTCAACTTCAAAAAAGGCTCATTAGATTGGAAAGTCAAAGGGCTAGTGCCCTTTTTTTAGTCGAAAGTGATTGGAGGGCAACTAAACCCCCTCTCAAGCCCACCTTTTCCCCAAACGCATCCAATCAAAATTTTGAGATAACCATTTTGTTCAACGTAGTTGAAAGTTCTGGAAATTAGATCTTTGAGGATGACACTCCCCCCCTCAGGGTAACACAGCCCTCAGGGTAAGCGTTGATAGTTACGCCCTGGGGGCATATAAGGTTTTTATTGAAAGCTTTGTCGTAGAAACTTGACAGGGCTCATTCGATTGGAAATTCAAAGGGTTAGTGCCCTTTTTAATAGTCGAAAGTGATTTGACTGCATCTAACCTCCCTCTCGTGCCCATATTTTACCCAAACACATCCAACTAAATTTTTGTATAGCCATTTTGTTCAATGTCGTTAAAAGTTTTAGAAATTAGGTATTTGAGGATGATAACCCTCTCAGAGCCCTCAGGGCAAGGGTTGTAAGTTATGCCCTGGGGGCATATAAGCTTTTTATAGATAGTTATGCTGTAGAAACTTCAAAAACGGCTCATTTGGTTGGAAATTAGAATGGCTTGTGCCCTTTTTAATAGTCGAAAGTGATTATAGGATAACTAACACCCCTCTCACATCCACCATTTCCCCAAACACATCCAATCAAAATTTTGGGATAGCCATTTTGTTCGACGCAGTTAAAAATTCCCAAAATTATGTTTTTGAGGATGACACTCCCTCCACAGCCCTCAGGGCAAGTTTTGTAAGTTATGCCCGAGGGGCATATAAGGTTTTTTTTATAGAGAGTGTTGTCGTAGAAAATTCAAAAAGGAATCATTCGATTGGAATTTGAAACGGCTAGTTCCTTTTTTAATAGTCGAAAGTGATTGGAGGGGAAGTAACCCCCCTCTCACGCCCACCATTTCCCCAAACACATCCAATCAAAATTTTGATATAACTGTTTTGTTCAACTTAGTTGAAATTTTCGGAAATTATGTCTTTGAGGATGACAACCCCCACGAAGCCCTCAGGGCTAGGGTTGTAAGTTATGCCCTGGGGCATATAAGGTTTTTATAGAAAGCGTTGTCGTAGAAACTTCAAAAAGGGCTCATTCAATTGGAAATTGAAAGGGCTAGTGCCCTTTTTAATAGTCGGAAGTGATTGGAGGGCAACTAACCCCCTTCTCACGCCCACCATTTCCCCAAACACATCCAATCAAAATTTTGAGATAGCACTTTTCTTCAACGTAGTGGAAAGTTCTGGAAATTAGGTTTTTGAGGATGAACCCCCCCCCCCAGCCCTCAGGGCAAGGGTTATTAGTTATGCCCTGGGGGCATATACAGTATTTATTGAAAGCGTTGTCGTAGAAATCTCAACAGGGCTCGTTCGATAAAAGGGCTAGTGCCTTTTTTAATAGTTAAAAGTGATTGGACAGTAACTAACGCCCCTCTCACGCCCACCATTTCCCAAAACGCATCCAATCAAAATTTCGAGATAGCCATTTTGTTTGACGTAGTTGAAAGTTCTGGAAATTAGGTCTTTGAGGATGACAACCCACTCACAGCCCTCAGGGAAAGGATTGTAACTTATGCCCTGGGGGCATATAAGGTGTTTATAGAAAGCGTTGTCGTAGAAACTCAAGAAGGCCTCATTCGATTGGAAATTGAAAGGGCTAGTGCCATTTTTAATAGTCGAAAGTGATTGGAAGGCTTGATATTTTTATAATAAAGATCGATGTGGGTACATTGTATTATTTTTTTTTATTTTTATTTTTTATTTTTTTAGACCAGGGCAGTTCATATCGAAGGAGTTGTCAGAGAAACTTCGAAAAGGGCTTATTTGATTGAAAACAGAAAGGGATAATACCATTTTTAATAGTCGAAAGTGATTGGAGGGCAACTAGTGCCTCTCCCATTTGCCCATTATGTTTAAAAACTAAATGTTGCCTTAAGATTAAATCAATATGCACTGTGTTAATGCTAATTCCCAATAAGGCATCTCAGCACCATCCCAAGAACGACTGCGGGCATTATGTTCAAACTTTTGGGGCTACCTCTGCTCTTAAAATTTAACCAAATCAAAGTAGCATAAGTGTATCTAAGCTATCAAAAGAAGTAAACAGATTTTTATTGCCAATGGTATCAGGTTTTTAATTTCAGATCAACTAGAGGAGGTATGAAACTAAATTAAACACTACTATTTGTGTCCAGATTTTTAAAAGGGTGTTTGTTGTTAAAAATTGCTGAATATTTTTCTCTAGCATAGAAATAGCTAGTCAAACTATAAGGTCTTAGAAAAACGAAAAGATTTAAAGTATTATTTTCTTTTTGCCTGAAAAGACTATGTAAATATAAAACGAACAGAAATTAATTCAAAACTTTTTCCACAAAATAATTTTTTCAAAGAAAAGTAAAGAGCTCCATTAAACAAAAAATTAGCAAAAATAAAATAAAATAATCTACCAAGTGTGAAACTACCACAAATCAGCATCGATAAATAAATGAAACCCAAAACGAACATAAATTACAATAAATAACCGAGTCAAACTCAAAACAAGCAGAAATTAACATGAGTAGGGCTCAAAACCCCTATGCCTTCCCAAGGCCAGAACATAATTTGGACTTTACTGAAAAAAAATTAAATGAATGGGCATTCTCAGTTTAATATACATATACTGATATTTATTAATCAAAATGTTAATATTATTTGATAAATTAAAGTTATAAAAGTAAAAACATTTATATTTTTTCAGAATTGCCCTAATTAAAATAATTTATAAGAGAAAAGCCTTATGTTAGCCTCGGGAAATCTAATTTCTTATCAAAATTCTTCAAATACTTTATGTATAAACTAATTATTTTCAACTTATATTTGATACTATTTCGACTTCCAATCTACTTATTTCTGGGGCTCACCTACTTCTTTCTGGACCATGCCGAGTGGAAACACTGGTTTGTTTAGCCAAATTTCATAACAAAATTCAATTAAAGATTTTAATTTTTTATCAAGGTTTCCACTTATAAGGGAGATTACCCTACTTTAGGGAGAAATCAGTTCTTTTAAGAACACTTATTTTGAATCTAGGGACAAAGGGAAATATGGGGTTAAGTAAGGACTTTCAGGGAAATATGGGATAAAGTAAGGATTTTAAGGGAAAGTTTTATTTTTTCAAACAAAGGGCTGAAAAATTCTCTAAGATTCCGTATGCACGGTTTTTTAAAAAAGCTTATGTAGCAACACTGGCTTACGTTGCTATAATTGCCGAAATTTCAAAAAGTCGAACCCTTGAATATTATTTAGGTAGCCTAGTATTTCTAAGCAATGGCTTTTATTGGTGTAAATTACCGACATAACGGAGTATTGGTTAGGCTATGCAGCAATTGTGGGCAAGGTTTATATTAACGGACTATTCAGGTAGCTAAGAAATAAACTTTTCTCTATAGTTAAAATTGCATCCTGAATCCAAATTTAACATGCATTTGCATCGAAAATGAACTATACCATCATTAAAACGAATTTAATGGCGGATTAGCTGATGATCTTACTAACTGCATCAAACAAGTCATTGTAAAAAACTCGATTCCTAGGCAAAATATTGCTAGATTTTTTGCAGATACTACTGATGTCATGCTTGGAGGCAATAGAGCTCCTTTAACGCTAATGAAATCCACGGTTTTTCATATCTTGAATGTGAAATGCTCATGCCATCTTGTTCACTTTTGTTCATCCTATGCATGCTTGTCACTTCCCAAGACACTAGAAGACTTGGCGCAAAAATATCTATTCCCACTTTTCCAGAAGCACTTCCAGGGGAGATAAGTATGCTGAATTACAGGAGTTCTTTCAATGCAAAGCACTCTCAATTCTTGCACCAGGATGGAACTGTTGATTGTCCTTTCATGTCTGCATATAGAGGCTTATAGAGCATCGGGTTGCTATTACTCAGTATTTCATAGAAACCACGTTTGACGACCCAACTGCAACCAATGACCTTATCTTGTCAATATTACAAAGCAAGTTGACAAAGCCGTACCTTGAACTCATGGACTACTCTCTCGGCCTTTCCAATGGACTCAACGCAGTTTTTCAACCTGAGCTTCCAGTTCTTCACTCTCTAAAGGCAAGTGTCAGCCAGCTTGTGAATTATGTTGCGTCTAACTTCATGAAACTGGACTATATTCGCAGTGTTGGTTTGTTTACAGAACTTGATCCTTACCTTTCAAGTGAGTACCTGCCTTTAAGCCAAACCTGTAGGAATAGATTCAACCGATTCAATAAGAACTCGTAGATACTCAAGAGCCAAGTGACAGCATGGGTCTCTTTTACCAGTCTTGTTGAAAAGGGCCGTTCTTTTACTCATCTTTGTGGTAAGATCTTACATCTTTTGACAAGGAACGCTTAAAAGCTAAATCTTAGCACTAAGATCTTATATCTTATAGCGTTTTTTTTGCAAACGTCTTTCATCATTCTGCTCTGATCAGCGGTCTAAGAAAAATGATGAGTATATCATCAAAGTTATCTCATCATTGTTGTATATGGCAGAAAGAAGGCGTCTTTCATACTTTTTGCTAACATCAGTGAGCTGTAAGATCTTAGAACAAAAATGAGTTAAAAGAACGGAAATCTTTGCAGAAAGATATGTGATCTTAGATGTAAGATCGTAGTGCAAAAGAACGGACCTACTATATAGTTCTAATCAAGCAGATCCAAGACCATTTCAAGTTTGAAGAAGAAATTTATGACATTATGGCTTTGTTTAAACCAAGGAATGCAAGAAATTTGAGGACAAAATCTCTAAGGCCACCATCTACGAGATTCCTTGTTCTAAGAGAAAAGTGTTGCCACTAGACGATGGATGTAGAGTGGAGGTCACAGGCAATGAATGATATCACTGAGCTTCATTTGGGAGGTGCCCAAGTTGAAGACCTGTCAGCTGAGCAGTACTGGAAAAACATATTTAGCCTGGATACTCGCATTGACGAAATCAAGTACTCGGAATTGTGGAAGCGCATATCACTGATCTTCTCTTTACCTTTTACCAATTTACCAGCTGAGCGTTTGTTTAATCTCCTGAAATTAATTAAAACAGTCATCCAAAATAGTCTTGAAAATATAACACTAGTCTCACTTATTCGAGTCAATTACTGGTTGAAAAACGAAGATAAAACTTCATCAACTGTCAGCATACCGAAAGCCGTCGCTGGCTTCAGGACAAAGGCAAACGCTACGTGCAATGAAGCGGTGGAGATGACACTTAATTAAACTTTTTATGTGTTCTCGGTAGTGTAAAAGATGTTATATATATCATTATCTGAAGTAAAAAATAATAATTTGATGCTGCTCTATGTTTTTTTTTCATGTAGATTGTATGGAAATGTAAGGCAAAATATACCTTCTTTCTAGGGAGAAAAATAGGGAGAAATTAGACCTAAAGATAGAGAATTTTAGGGAAAACTGATATAAAAATAGGGAAAATTGAAATCGAAAAGGTGAAACACTGTGTATTATTTAGATTTTTTATTTTGAATAAAATAGAATGAAAAAAAATTAGACTACATAAATGGAAATCACAAAAACCCAGATTTGAAACTACTGGCTTTTTCTAGCGAATCATACAAAAAAAAATACTTTCTTTTGTATTTAATGTCTTAAATAGCTGAATGTTCCAGCAATCATTATACATCAAATATTCAGTTCAGTTTTATTATTTCTTTCGAAGGACTGTTCATGACATATAGTTTTCAATAAAACACAAATGACGTAGCTGGCTTTCGATTTTAAGTGTTAGAGAAGAAGGGAGTAGCCCAGCTCGTGTCCATAGTCATTATTTTTGAAAAAGAAAACTTTCCGAACATGGAGTTTTTCACAAAAAGTAAAACTTAAATTAATAAATTCTATAATAATACAAACTCGAAACTACCAGAAATCATAATCAGCGCAATGGTGTTGCAAAAGTAAAGAGCGATGTGGGCACAATGTATTAGTTGTTGGTTGGTTTTAGACCAGGGCACTTTGTATAGAAAGAGTTGTAGCAGAAACTTCGAAAGTGGCTCATTCGGTTGATTATTGCAACT
Source organism: Artemia sinica (assembly GCA_027921565.1). Lineage (NCBI taxonomy): Eukaryota > Metazoa > Arthropoda > Branchiopoda > Anostraca > Artemiidae > Artemia > Artemia sinica. The sequence goes on along the minus strand of CM051270.1, from coordinate 59,102,428 downwards.
TCTTGTGCTCTTTTTAATAGTCGAAAGTGACTGAAGGGCGACCAGCCCCAACAGTAGAAAAGGGGGTACCAGTCCGAACGGGGCACCAAATATGAGCATAGAGTCCCTAGGGAGATGGTTTTCTCACTGAGAATGAAAAAACAGAATTTTTCTCACTTGCAAAAACAGGAATTTTCTCACTTTTATGGATGTTTCTTGGACGGTTATGAGTGTTGGTCAATTTATTTGATGTTTTTAATGAATGTCAACATCAATTTATGTCTGTTTTATGGTTTTTGTCAGTGAGAATGAAAAAACAGCGACGAGTACAGCAATTTATGGATGTTTTATGGTTTTTGTCAATGAGAATGGAAAAACAGTATTTTTCTCACTTTGATGGATGTTTTCTGGATTATTGAGTATAATGGGGAACAGGGTCAATGACACTTCGTTCAAGATCAATTGATTTGTTGTTTGGTGAATGTTAAGAGTTTCCAGGAATAGGAAACAGTTAGATCACGTGTTTCTAACAGATGATGTCACGATTGATTGATTTGTCACGAAAGGGGAATTAATTTGTTGTTTCTAAGGGGAATTATTGATTTACAAAAGGGGAATTAATTTATTGTTTCCAAGGAGAATTGTCTCCTGGACGAAGTTTATTAATATCTTTGGAGTTCGACCAGAATTGTTTCCGGGGCAAAGTTTATAAATAACTGACAGGTGATGGCAAGGTTAATTGTAACTCCGGCGAATGTTTTGATCTTAGAGTTTAACGCGGGAAAAGGTTTCTTAGTAATTTCAAATGTGACAGCGCAGGGATGCCATAAACAAAGGGAACACGATGAAATTACGTTTAGAGATTATTTGGGAGAAACCGTTTTAGACATTTTAGGGAATTATTTCGGCGAAACAGTTAGAGACATTTTAAAAGATGATTTTAGAAGATGTTTTAGAAGAGGTTTTGAGTGTGGTCGTTATAATACACAAGTTCTATTTAAACAGTGTCGTGAGGTCCCATACCCCAACCCCAAAGGGCCCTCGGCGCCCCAAAGGCCCCTGAGCCCTCATTTTTTAATACTTTTTTAAGGCTTTACTATATCTTTTCAGAGCAAGTTACTTTTTTAATGTCCCTTCTAAACCCATTTTTCAACTTGAAGTACTTATCTTTTTCACCCACAACTATACTTTACAGCTTTTTGGATACCTCAACACCAAGAAATACTTTTCAAAGACCATTTCAGAGCAAGTTACTTTCTTAATGTCCCTCCTAAACCCATTTTCCAACTTGAAGTACTTATCTTTTTCACCCACAACTATACTTTACAGCTTTTTGGTTACCTCAACACCAAGAAATACTTTTCAAAGACCATTTCAGAGCAAGTTACTTTCTTAATGTCCCTCCTAAACCCTTTTTTCAACTTGAAGTACTTATCTTTTTCATCCACAACTATACTTTACAGCTTTTTGGATACCTCAACACCAAGAAATACTTTTCAAAGACCATTTCAGAGCAAGTTACTTTCTTAATGTCCCTCCTAAACCCTTTTTTCAACTTGAAGTACTTATCTTTTTCATCCACAACTATACTTTACAGCTTTTTGGATACCTCAACACCAAGAAATACTTTTCAAAGACCATTTCAGAGCAAGTTACTTTCTTAATGTCCCTCCTAAACCCATTTTCCAACTTGAAGTACTTATCTTTTTCACCCACAACTATACTTTACAGCTTTTTGGATACCTCAACACCAAGAAATACTTTTCAAAGATCATTTCAGAGCAAGTTACTTTCTTAATGTCGCTCCTAAACCCATTTTCCAATTTGAAGTACTTATTTTTTTCACCCACAACTATACTTTACAGCTTTTTGGATACCTCAACACCAAGAAATACTTTTCAAAGACCAATTCAGAGCAAATTACTTTCTTAATGTCCCTCCTAAACCCATTTTCCAACTTGAAGTACTTATCTTTTTCACCCACAACTATACTTTACAGCTTTTTGGTTACCTCAACACCAAGAAATACTTTTTAAAGACCATTTCAGAGCAAGTTACTTTCTTAATGTCCCTCCTAAACCCTTTTTTCAACTTGAAGTACTTATCTTTTTCATCCACAACTATACTTTACAGCTTCTTGGATACCTCAGCACCAAGAAATACTTTTCAAAGACCATTTCAGAGCAAGTTACTTTCTTAATGTCCCTCCTAGACCCATTTTCCAACTTGAAGTACTTATCTTTTTCACCCACAACTATACTTTACAGCTTTTTGGTTACCTCAACACCAAGAAATACTTTTCAAAGACCATTTCAGAGCAAGTTACTTTCTTAATGTCCATCCTAAACCCATTTTCCAACTTTAAGTACTTATCTTTTTCATCCACAACTATACTTTACAGCTTTTTGGATACCTCAACACCAAGAAATATTTTTCAAAGACCATTTCAGAGCAAGTTACTTTCTTAATGTCCCTCCTAAACCCATTTTCCAACTTGAAGTACTTATCTTTTTCACCCACAACTATACTTTACAGCTTTTTGGATACCTCAACACCAACAAATACTTTTCAAAGACCATTTCAGAGCAAGTTACTTTCTTAATGTCCCTCCTAAACCCATTTTCCAATTTGAAGTACTTATCTTTTTCACCCACAACTATACTTTACAGCTTTTTTGATACCTCAACACCAACAAATACTTTTCAAAGACCATTTCAGAGCAAGTTACTTTCTTAATGTCCCTCCTAAACCCATTTTCCAATTTGAAGTACTTATCTTTTTCACCCACAACTATACTTTACAGCTTTTTGGTTACCTCAACACCAAGAAATACTTTTCAAAGACCATTTCAGAGCAAGTTACTTTCTTAATGTCCCTCCTAAACCCTTTTTTCAACTTGAAGTACTTATCTTTTTCATCCACAACTATACTTTACAGCTTTTTGGATACCTCAACACCAAGAAATACTTTTCAAAGACCATTTCAGAGCAAGTTACTTTCTTAATGTCCCTCCTAAACCCATTTTCCAACTTGAATTACTTATCTTTTTCACCCACAACTATACTTTACAGCTTTTTGGATACCTCAACACCAAGAAATACTTTTCAAAGATCATTTCAGAGCAAGTTACTTTCTTAATGTCGCTCCTAAACCCATTTTCCAATTTGAAGTACTTATCTTTTTCACCCACAACTATACTTTACAGCTTTTTGGATACCTCAACACCAAGAAATACTTTTCAAAGACCAATTCAGAGCAAATTACTTTCTTAATGTCCCTCCTAAACCCATTTTCCAACTTGAAGTACTTATCTTTTTCACCCACAACTATACTTTACAGCTTTTTGGTTACCTCAACACCAAGAAATACTTTTTAAAGACCATTTCAGAGCAAGTTACTTTCTTAATGTCCCTCCTAAACCCTTTTTTCAACTTGAAGTACTTATCTTTTTCATCCACAACTATACTTTACAGCTTTTTGGATACCTCAGCACCAAGAAATACTTTTCAAAGACCATTTCAGAGCAAGTTACTTTCTTAATGTCCCTCCTAGACCCATTTTCCAACTTGAAGTACTTATCTTTTTCACCCACAACTATACTTTACAGCTTTTTGGTTACCTCAACACCAAGAAATACTTTTCAAAGACCATTTCAGAGCAAGTTACTTTCTTAATGTCCATCCTAAACCCATTTTCCAACTTTAAGTACTTATCTTTTTCATCCACAACTATACTTTACAGCTTTTTGGATACCTCAACACCAAGAAATACTTTTCAAAGACCATTTCAGAGCAAGTTACTTTCTTAATGTCCCTCCTAAACCCATTTTCCAACTTGAAGTACTTATCTTTTTCACCCACAACTATACTTTACAGCTTTTTGGATACCTCAACACCAACAAATACTTTTCAAAGACCATTTCAGAGCAAGTTACTTTCTTAATGTCCCTCCTAAACCCATTTTCCAATTTGAAGTACTTATCTTTTTCACCCACAACTATACTTTACAGCTTTTTGGATACCTCAACACCAAGAAATACTTTTCAAAGACCATTTCAGAGCAAGTTACTTTCTTAATGTCCCTCCTAAACCCATTTTCCAACTTGAAGTACTTATCTTTTTCACCCACAACTATACTTTACAGCTTTTTGGATACCTCAACACCAAGAAATACTTTTCAAAGACCATTTCAGAGCAAGTTACTTTCTTAATGTCCCTCCTAAACCCATTTTCCAACTTGAAGTACTGATCTTTTTCACCCACAACTATACTTTACAGCTTTTTGGTTACCTCAACACCAAGAAATACTTTTCAAAGACCATTTCAGAGCAAGTTATTTTCTTAATGTCCCTCCTAAACCCATTTTCCAACTTGAAGTACTTATCTTTTTCATCCACAACTATACTTTACAGCTTTTTGGATACCTCAACACCAAGAAATACTTTCAAAGACCATTTCAGAGCAAGTTACTTTCTTAATGTCCCTCCTAAGCCCATTTTCCAACTTGAAGTACTTATCTTTTTCATCCACAACTATACTTTACAGCTTTTTGGATACCTCAAAACCAAGAAATACTTTTCAAAGACCATTTCAGAGCAAGTTACTTTCTTAATGTCCCTCCTAAACCCATTTTCCAACTTGAAGTACTTATCTTTTTCACCCACAACTATACTTTACAGCTTTTTGGATACCTCAACACCAAGAAATACTTTTCAAAGACCATTTCAGAGCAAGTTACTTTCTTAATGTCCCTTCTAAACCCTATTTTCGAACTTGAAGTACTTATCTTTTTCACCCACAACTATACTTTACAGCTTTTTGGATACCTCAACACCATGAAATACTTTTCAAAGACCATTTCGGAGCAAGTTACTTTCTTAATGTCCCTCCTAAACCCATTTTCCAACTTGAAGTACTTATCTTTTTCACCCACAACTATACTTTACAGCTTTTTGGATACCTCAACACCAAGAAATACTTTTCAAAGACCATTTCAGAGCAAGTTACTTTCTTAATGTCCCTCCTAAACCCTTTTTTCAACTTGAAGTACTTATCTTTTTCACCCACAACTATACTTTACAGCTTTTTGGATACCTCAACACCAAGAAATACTTTTCAAAGATCATTTCAGAGCAAGTTACTTTCTTAATGTCCCTCCTAAACCCATTTTCCAACTTGAAGTACTAATCTTGTTCACCCACAACTATACTTCACAGGTTTTTGGATACCTCAACACCAAGAAATACTCTTCAAAGACCATTTCAGAGCAAGTTACTTTCTTAATGTCCCTTCTAAACCTTTTTTCCAACTTTAAGTACTTATCTTTTTCATCCACAACTATACTTTACAGCTTTTTGGATACCTCAACACCAAGAAATACTTTTCAAAGACCATTTCAGAGCAAGTTACTTTCTTAATATCCCTCCTAAACCCATTTTCCAACTTGAAGTACTTATCTTTTTCACCCACAACTATACTTTACAGCTTTTTGGATACCTCAACACCAACAAATACTTTTCAAAGACCAATTCAGAGCAAGTTACTTTCTTAATGTCCCTCCTAAACCCATTTTCTATTTGACGTACTTATCTTTTTCACCCACAACTATACTTTACAGCTTTTTGGATACCTTAACACCAAGAAATACTTTTCAAAGACCATTTCAGAGCAAGTTACTTTCTTAATGTCCCTCCTAAACCCATTTTCCAACTTGAAGTACTTATCTTTTTCACCCACAACTATACTTTACAGCTTTTTGGATACCTCAACACCAAGAAATACTTTTCAAAGACCATTTCAGAGCAAGTTACTTTCTTAATGTCCCGTCTAAACCTATTTTACAAGTTGAAGTACTTATCTTTTTCACCCACAACTATACTTTACAGCTTTTTTGATACCTCAACACCAAAAAATATTTTTCAAAGACCATTTCAGAGCAAGTTACTTTCTTAATGTCCCTCCTAAACCCATTTTCCAACTTGAAGTACTTATCTTTTTCACCCACAACTATACTTTACAGCTTTTTGGTTACCTCAACACCAAGAAATACTTTTCAAAGCCCATTTCAGAGCAAGTTACTTTCTTAATGTCCCTCCTAAACCCATTTTCCAACTTGAAGTACTTATCTTTTTCCCCCACAACTATACTTTACAGCTTTTTGGATACCATAACAGCAAGAAATACTTTTCAAAGACCATTTCAGAGCAAGTTACTTTCTTAATGTCCCTCCTAAACCCATTTTCCAACATGAAGTACTTATCTTTTTCACCCACAACTATACTTTACAGCTTTTGGTTACCTCAACACCAAGAAATACTTTTCAAAGACCATTTCAGAGTAAGTTACTTTCTTAATGTCCCTCCTAAACCCATTTTCCAACTTGAAGTACTTATCTTTTTCATCCACAACTATACTTTACAGCTTTTTGGATACCTCAACACCAAGAAATACTTTTCAAAGACCATTTCAGAGCAAGTTACTTTCTTAATGTCCCTCCTAAGCCCATTTTCCAACTTGAAGTACTTATCTTTTTCATCCACAACTATACTTTACAGCTTTTTGGATACGTCAACACCAAGAAATACTTTTCAAAGACCATTTCAGAGCAAGTTACTTTCTTAATGTCCCTCCTAAACCCATTTTCCAACTTGAAGTACTTATCTTTTTCACCCACAACTATACTTTACAGCTTTTTGGATACCTCAACACCAAGAAATACTTTTCAAAGACCATTTCAGAGCAAGTTACTTTCTTAAAGTCCCTTCTAAACCCTATTTTCGAACTTGAAGTACTTATCTTTTTCACCCACAACTATACTTTACAGCTTTTTGGATACCTCAACACCATGAAATACTTTTCAAAGACCATTTCGGAGCAAGTTACTTTCTTAATGTCCCTCCTAAACCCATTTTCCAACTTGAAGTACTTATCTTTTTCACCCACAACTATACTTTACAGCTTTTTGGATACCTCAACACCAAGAAATACTTTTCAAAGACCATTTCAGAGCAAGTTACTTTCTTAATGTCCCTCCTAAACCCTTTTTTCAACTTGAAGTACTTATCTTTTTCACCCACAACTATACTTTACAGCTTTTTGGATACCTCAACACCAAGAAATACTTTCCAAAGATCATTTCAGAGCAAATTACTTTCTTAATGTCCCTCCTAAACCCATTTTCCAACTGGAAGTACTAATCTTTTTCACCCACAACTATACTTTACAGCTTTTTGGATACCTCAACACCAAGAAATACTCTTCAAAGACCATTTCAGAGCAAGTTACTTTCTTAATGTCCCTGTCTAAACCTTTTCTCCAACTTGAAGTACTTATCTTTTTCACCCACAACTATACTTTACAGCGTTTTGGATACCTCAACACCAAGAAATACTTTTCAAAGACCATTTCCGAGCAAGTTACTTTCTTAATGTCCCTCCTAAACCCATTTTCCAACTTGAAGTACTTATCTTTTTCACCCACAACTATACTTTACAGCTTTTTGGATACCTCAACACCAAGAAATACTTTTCAACGACCATTTCAGAGCAAGTTCCTTTCTTAATGTCCCTCCTAAACCCATTTTTCAACTTGAAGTACTTATCTTTTTCACCCACAACTATACTTTACAGCTTTTTGGATACCTCAACACCAAGAAATACTTTTCAAAAGACATTTCAGAGCAAGTTACTTTCTTAATGTCCCTCCTAAACCCATTTTCCAACTTGAGAAAAAATTTAAAGTTCTGTTCCAAATATTTCCCCGGAAGAAGAAAAGTTCAACTTTGATTCTGAATTTTCTCAGTGAAAATGAAATAAGTTATTGATCAATTCTATTTTCTCAAATATTATAAAATTTTCCACTTGAATTCAGATTTTTCTCAAAGAGATGAAAAAATTTAAAATATTGTTCCAAATTTTTCTTAGAAGATAAAAAAGTTCAAGTTCTAATCTGAATTTTACCAAAGAACATAATTCAATTCTAATTTCTCCAGAGAAAATAAAAAGCTTCCACTTCAGTTTTAAGTTCACCAAGACATAAAAAATTTAAAGTTCAGTTCTAAATTTTTACATAGAAGATAGGAAAAGTTATACTATGACTTCGATTATTTTCCATGAAGATAAAAAGTTTCACTTTAATTCTAATTTTTCTTAAATTCAGTTCCGACTTTTCACATAGAGATGAAAAAAATTAAAGTTCTGTTCCAAATTTTTCTTAGAAGATAGAAAATCTTCTCTTCTGAATTTTACCAAAGAACACAATTCAATTCTAATTTCACCAGAGAAAATAAAAAGCTTCCACTTCAGTTTTAAGTTCACCAAGACATAAAAAATTTAAAGTTCAGTTCTAAATTTTTCCGTAGAAGATAGGAAAAGTTATACTATGATTATGATTATTTTCCATGAAGATAAAAAGTTTCACTTTAATTCTAAATTTTCTTAAATTCAGTTCCGACTTTTCTCAAAGAGATGAAAAAATTTAAAGTTCTGTTCCAAATATTTTCCCGGAAGAAGAAAAGTTCAACTTCGATTCTGAATTTTCATAATGAAAATGAAATAAGTTATTGATCAATTCTATTTTTCCAAATAATATAAAAAGTTTCCACTTCAGTTCAGATTTTTCTCAAACAGATGAAAAAATTTAAAATACTGTTCCAAATTTTTCATAGAAGATAGAAAAGTTCAATTTCTCCTCTGAATTTTACCAAAGAACATAATTCAATTTTAATTTCTCCAGAGAAAATAAAAAGCTTCCACATCAGTTTTAAGCTCACCAAGACATAAAAAATTTAAGTTCAGTTCTAAATTTTTCCATAGAAGGTAGGAAAAGTTATACTATGATTGTGACTATTTTCAATGAAGATAAACAGTTTCACTTTAATTCTAAATTTTCTTAAATTCAGTTCCGGCCTTTCTCAAAGGGATGAAAAAATTTAAAGTTCTGTTCCAAATATTTTCCCGGAAGAAGAAAAGTTCAACTTCGATTCTGAATTTTCTTAATGAAAATGAAATAAGTTATTGATCAATTCTATTTTCCCAAAATTATATAAAAATTTTCCACTTCAGTTCAGATTTTTCTCAAAGAGATGAAAAATTTTAAATACTTCCAAATTTTTCATAGAAGATAGAAAAGTTTAAGTTCTCTTCTGAATTTTACCAACGAACACAATTCAATTCTAATTTCTCCAGAGAAAATAAAAAGCTTCCACTTCAGTTTTAAGTTCACCAAAACATAAAAAATTTTAAGTTCTGTTCTAAATTTTTCTGTAGAAGATAGGAAAAGTTATACTATGATTGTGATTATTTTCCATGAAGATAAAAAGTTTCACTTTAATTCTAAATTTTCTTAAATTCAGTTCCGACTTTTCACATAGAGATGAAAAAAATTTAAAGTTCTGCTCCAAATTTTTCATAGAAGATTGGAAAAGTTATACTTTGATCGTGAATATTCAAGTTCTCTTCTGAATTTTACCAAAGAACACAATTAAATTCTAATTACTCCAGAGAAAATAAAAAGCTTCCACTTCAGTTTTAAGTTCACCATGACATAAAAAATTTAAAGTTCAGTTCTAAATTTTTACATAGAAGATAGGAAAAGTTATACTATGATTGTGATTATTTCCTATGAAGATTAAAAGTTTCACTTCAATTTTAAATTTTCTCGAAGAAGTGAAGAAAAGTTCAACTTCGATTCTGAATTTTCTCAATGAAAATGAAATAAGTTATTGATCATTTCTATTTTCCCAAAATAATATAAAAATTTTCCACTTCAGTTTAGATTTTTCTCAAACAGATGAAAAAATTTAAAATACTGTTCCAAATTTTCCATAGAAGATAGAAAAGTTCAAGTTCTCTTTTGAATTTTACCAAAGAACATAATTCAATTCTAATTTCTCCAGAGAAAATAAAAAGCTTCCACATCAGTTTTAAGTTCACCAAGACATAAAAAATTTAAAGTTCAGTTCTAAATTTTTCCATAGAATATAGGAAAAGTTATACTATGATTGTGATTATTTACTATGAAGATAAAAAGTTTCATTTTAATTCTAAATTTTCTTAAATTCAATTCCGACCTTTCTCAAAGAGATGGAAAAATTTAAAGTTCTGTTCCAAATATTTTCCCGGAAAAGAAAAGTTCAACTTCGATTCTGAATTTTCTCAATGAAAATGAAATAAGTTATTGATCAATTCTATTTTCCTAAAATAATATAAATTTTCCACTTCAATTCAGATTTTTCTCGAAGAGATGACAAAATTTAAAATATTGTTCCAAATTTTTCATAGAAGATAGAAAAAGTTAAACTTTGATTGTGAATATTCTTCATGAAGATATGGAGCTCCACTTTAATTCTAAGTTTTCTCGAAGAAGTGCAAAATGTACATGTTCTCTTCTGAATTTTCTTAGAGAGGAGAAAAAAAAGTTAGCTCAATTCTGAAATTTACCAATGAAAATGAAAAAGCTTCCATTTCACTTCATAATTTCTCAAAGACATAAAAATTTAAAGTTCAATTCTAAATTTTTCCATAGAAGATAGGAAAAGTTATACTATGATTGTGATTATTTACCATGAAGATAAAAAGTTTCATTTTAATTCTAAATTTTCTTAAATTCAGTTCATTCATCTAACCACCAAAAACAATAGGTTAGGTTAGGTTAGGTATAAATAAATATTAATAAATAATTAGAAACATTTCTCCATGTTTAAGTTAGGCTAGGTTAGGTTAACTTATCATGAGCGCTCATGATAAGCTAACCTAACCTAACTTAAACATTGTAAAAAGATTAAATTAGGTTAGGTTAGACTAGATTAAGTTAGGTCCTAAAATAATATAAAATTTTCCACTTCAATTCAGATTTTTCTCGAAGAGATGACAAAATTTAAAATATTGTTCCAAATTTTTCATAGAAGATAGAAAAAGTTATACTTTAATTGTGAATATTCTTCATGAAGATATGGAGCTCCACTTTAATTCTAAGTTTTCTCGAAGAAGTGCAAAATTTACAAGTTCTCTTCTGAATTTTATTAGAGAGGAGAAAAAAAAGTTAGCTCAATTCTGAAATTTACCAATGAAAATGAAAAAGCTTCCATTTCACTTCATAATTTCTCAAAGACATAAAAATTTAAAGTCAATTCTAAATTTTTCCATAGAAAATAGGAATGGCTATACTATGATTGTGATTATTTACCATGAAGATAAAAAGTTTCACTCTATTTCTAATTTTTCTTAAATTCAGTTCATTCATCTAACCACCAAAAACAATAGGTTAGGTTAGGTTAGGTATAAATAAATATTAATAAATAATTAGAAACGTTTCTCCATGTTTAAGTTAGGCTAGATTAGGTTAACTTATCATGTGCCTAGATTAAGTTAGGTCAGGTTAAGTTAAGTTAGGTTAGGTTAGGTTAGCCTACGTACGCGCGCGTACGTAGGCTAACCTAACCTAACTTAACTTAACCTGACCTAACTTAATCTAGGCTCATGATAAGTTAACCTAATCTAGCCTAACTTAAACATGGAGAAATGTTTCTAATTATCTATTAATATTTATTTATACCTAACCTAACCTATTGTTTTTGGTGGTTAGATGAATGAACTGAATTTAAGAAAAATTAGAAATAGAGTGAAACTTTTTATCTTCATGGTAAATAATCACAATCATAGTATAGCCATTCCTATCTTCTATGGAAAAATTTAGAATTGACTTTAAATTTTTATTTCTTTGAGAAATTATGAAGTGAAATGGAAGCTTTTTCATTTTCATTGGTAAATTTCAGAATTGAGCTAACTTTTTTTTTCTCCTCTCTAATAAAATTCAGAAGAGAACTTGTAAATTTTGCACTTCTTCGAGAAAACTTAGAATTAAAGTGGAGCTCCATATCTTCATGAAGAATATTCACAATTAAAGTATAACTTTTTCTATCTTCTATGAAAAATTTGGAACAATATTTTAAATTTTGTCATCTCTTCGAGAAAAATCTGAATTGAAGTGGAAAATTTTATATTATTTTAGGAAATTAGAATTGATCAATAACTTATTTCATTTTCATTGAGAAAATTCAGAATCAAAGTTGAACTTTTCTTTTCCGGGAAAATATTTGGAACAGAACTTTAAATTTTTTCATCTCTTTGAGAAAGGTCAGAATTGAATTTAAGAAAATTTAGAATTAAAATGAAACTTTTTATCTTCATGGAAAATAATCACAATCATAGTATAACTTTTCCTATCTTCTATGGAAAAATTTAGAACTGAACTTTAAATTTCTTATGTCTTGGTGAACTTAAAACTGATCTGGAAGCTTTTTATTTTCTCTGGAGAAATTAGAATTGAATTATGTTCTTTGGTAAAATTCAGAAGAGAACTTGAACTTTTCTATCTTCTATGGAAAATTTGGAACAGTATTTTAAATTTTTTCATCTGTTTGAGAAAAATCTGAACTGAAGTGGAAAATTTTTATATTATTTTGGGAAAATAGAAATGATCAATAACTTATTTCATTTTCATTGAGAAAATTCAGAATCGAAGTTGAACTTTTCTTCACTTCTTTGAGAAAATTTAAATTGAAGTGAAACTTTTAATCTTCATAGGAAATAATCACAATCATAGTATAACTTTTCCTATCTTCTATGTAAAAATTTAGAACTGAACTTTAAATTTTTTATGTCATGGTGAACTTAAAACTGAAGTGGAAGCTTTTTATTTTCTCTGGAGAAATTAGAATTTAATTATGTTCTTTGGTAAAATTCAGAAGAGAACTTGAATATTCACGATAAAAGTGTAACTTTTCCAATCTTCTATGAAAAATTTGGAACAGAACTTTAAATTTTTTTCATCTCTATGTGAAAAGTCGGAACTGAATTTAAGAAAATTTAGAATTAAAGTGAAACTTTTTATCTTCATGGAAAATAATCACAATCATAGTATAACTTTTCCTATCTTCTACGGAAAAATTTAGAACTGAACTTTAAATTTTTTATGTCTTGGTGAACTTAAAACTGAAGTGGAAGCTTTTTATTTTCTCTGGAGAAATTAGAATTGAATTGTGTTCGTTGGTAAAATTCAGAAGAGAACTTAAACTTTTCTGTCTTCTATGAAAAATTTGGAAGTATTTTAAATTTTTCATCTCTTTGAGAAAAATCTGAACTGAAGTGGAAAGTTTTTATATTATTTTGGGAAAATAGAATTGGTCAATAACTTATTTCATTTTCATTAAGAAAATTCAGAATCAAAGTTGAACTTTTCTTCTTCCGAGAAAATATTTGGAACACAACTTCAAATTTTTTCATCTCTTTGAGAAAGGTCGGAACTGAATTTAAGAAAATTTAGAATTAAAGTGAAACTTTTTATCTTCATTGAAAATAGTCACAATCATAGTATAACTTTTCCTATCTTCTATGGAAAAATTTAGAACTGAACTTAAATTGTTTATGTCTTGGTGAAATTAAAACTGATGTGGAAGCTTTTTATATTCTCTGGAGAAATTAGAATTGAATTGTGTTCTTTGGTAAAATTCAGAAGAGAACTTGAACTTTTCTATCTTCTATGAAAAATTTGGAACTGTATTTTAAATTTTTTCATCTGTTTGAGAAAAATCTGAACTGAAGTGGAAACTTTTTATATTATTTGGAAAAATAGAATTGATCAATAACTTATTTCATTTTCATTATGAAAATTCAGAATCGAAGTTGAACTTTTCTTCTTCCGGGAAAATATTTGGAACAGAACTTTAAATTTTTTCATCTATTTGAGAAAAGCCGGAACTGAATTTAAGAAAATTTAGAATTAAAGTGAAACTTTTTATCTTCATGTAAAATAATCACAATCATGGTATAACTTTTCCTATCTTCTACAGAAAAATTTAGAACTGAACTTTAAATTTTTTATGTCTTGGTGAACTTAAAACTGAAGTGGAAGCTTTTTATTTTCTCTGGTGAAATTAGAATTGAATTGTGTTCTTTGGTAAAATTCAGAAGAGAACTTGAACTTTTCTATCTTCTAAGAAAAATTTGGGACAGAACTTTAAATTTTTTCATCTCTATGTGAAAAGTCGGAACTGAATTTAAGAAAATTTAGAATTAAAGTGAAACTTTTTATCTTCATGGAAAATAATCATAATCATAGTATAACTTTTCCTATCTTCTATGTAAAAATTTAGAACTGAACTTTAAATTTTTTATGTCTTTGTGAACTTAAAACTGAAGTGGAAGATTTTTATTTTCTCTGGAGAAATTAGAATTGAATTATGTTCTTTGGTAAAATTCAGATTAGAACTTGAACTTTTCTATCTTCTAAGAAAAACTTGGAACAATATTTTAAATTTTGTCATCTCTTTGAGAAAAATCTGAATTGAAGTGGAAAATTTTATAATATTTTGAGAAAATAGAATTGATCAATAACTTATTTTATTTTCACTGAGAAAATTCAGAATCGAAGTTGAACTTTTCTTCTTCCGGGGAAATATTTGGAACAGAACTTTAAATTTTTTCTCAAGTTGAAAAATGGGTTTAGGAGGGACATTAAGAAAGTAACTTGCTCTGAAATGTCTTTTGAAAAGTATTTCTTGGTGATGAGGTATCCAAAAAGCTGTAAAGTATAGTTGTGGGTGAAAAAGATAAGTACTTCAAGTTGGAAAATGGGTTTAGGAGGGACATTAAGAAAGTAACTTGCTCTGAAATGGTCTTTGAAAAGTATTTCTTGGTGTTGAGGTATCAAAAAGCTGTAAAGTATAGTTGTGGGTGAAAAAGATAAGTACTTCAAGTTGGAAAATGGGTTTAGGAGGGACATTAAGAAAGTAACTTGCTCTGATATGATATTTGAAAAGTATTTCTTGGTGTTGAGGTATCCAAAAAGCTGTAAAGTATAGTTGTGGGTGAAAAAGATAAGTACTTCAAGTTGGAAAATAGGTTTAGAAGGGACATTAAGAAAGTAACTTGCTCTGAAATGGTCTTTGAAGAGTATTTCTTGGTGTTGAGGTATCCAAAAAGCTGTAAAGTATAGTTGTGGGTGAAAAAGATAAGTACTTCAAGTTGGAAAATGGGTTTGGGAGGGACATTAAGAAAGTAACTAGCTCTGAAATGATCTTTGAAAAGTATTTCTTGGTGTTGAGGTATCCAAAAAGCTGTAAAGTATAGTGTGGGTGAAAAAGATAAGTACTTCAAGTTGAAAAAAGGGTTTAGGAGGGACATTAAGAAAGTAACTTGCTCTGAAATGGTCTTTGAAAAGTATTTCTTGGTGTTGAGGTATCCAAAAAGCTGTAAAGTATAGTTGTGGGTGAAAAAGAAAAGTACTTCAAGTTCGAAAATAGGGTTTAGAAGGGACATTAAGAAAGTAACTAGCTCTGAAATGATCTTTGAAAAGTATTTCTTGGTGTTGAGGTATCCAAAAAGCTGTAAAGTATAGTTGTGGGTGAAAAAGATAAGTACTTCAAGTTGGAAAATGGGTTTAGGAGGGACATTAAGAAAGTAACCTGCTCTGAAATGGTCTTTGAAAAGTATTTCTTGGTGTTGAGGTATCCAAAAAGCTGTAAAGTATAGTTGTGGATGAAAAAGATAAGTACTTCAAGTTGGAAAATGGGTTTAGGAGGGACATTAAGAAAGTAACTTGCTCTGAAATGGTCTTTGAAAAGTATTTCTTGGTTTTGAGGTAACCAAAAAGCTGTAAAGTATAGTTGTGGGTGAAAAAGATAAGTACTTCAAGTTGGAAAATGGGTTTAGGAGGGACATTAAGAAAGCAACTTGCTCTGAAATGGTCTTTGAAAAGTATTTCTTGGTGTTGAGGTATCCAAAAAGCTGTAAAGTATAGTTGTGGGTGAAAAAGATAAGTACTTCAAGTTTGAAAATGGGTTTAGGAGGGACATTAAGAAAGTAACTTGCTCTGAAATGGTCTTTGAAAAGTATTTCTTGGTGTTGAGGTAACCAAAAAGCTGTAAAGTATAGTTGTGGGGGAAAAAGATAAGTACTTCAAGTTGGAAAATGGGTTTAGGAGGGACATTAAGAAAGTAACTTGCTCTGAAATGGTCTTTGAAAAGTATTTCTTGGTGTTGAGGTATCCAAAAAGCTGTAAAGTATAGTTGTGGGTGAAAAAGATAAGTACTTCAACTTGTAAAATAGGTTAGAAGGGACATTAAGAAAGTAACTTGCTCTGAAGTGGTCTTTGAAAAGTATTTCTTGGTGTCGAGGTATCCAAAAAGCTGTAAAGTATAGTTGTGGGTGAAAAAGATAAGTACTTCAAGTTGGAAAATGGGTTTAGGAGGGACATTAAGAAAGTAACTTGCTCTGAAATGGTCTTTGAAAAGTATTTCTTGGTGTTGAGGTATCCAAAAAGCTGTAAAGTATAGTTGTGTGTGAAAAAGATAAGTACTTCAAGTTCGAAAATAGGGTTTAGAAGGGACATTAAGAAAGTAACTTGCTTTGAAATGGTCTTTGAAAAGTATTTCTTGGTGTTGAGGTATCCAAAAAGCTGTAAAGTATAGTTGTGGGTGAAAGAGATAAGTACTTCATGTTGGAAAATGGGTTTAGGAGGGACATTAAGAAAGTAACTTGCTCTGAAATGGTCTTTGAAAAGTATTTCTTGGTGTTGAGGTATCCAAAAAGCTTTAAAATATAGTTCTGGATGAAAAAGAAAAGTACTTCAAGTTCGAAAATAGGGTTTAGAAGGGACATTAAGAAAGTAACTAGCTCTGAAATGATCTTTGAAAAGTATTTCTTGGTGTTGAGGTATCCAAAAAGCTGTAAAGTATAGTTGTGGGTGAAAAAGATAAGTACTTCAAGTTGGAAAATGGGTTTAGGAGGGACATTAAGAAAGTAACTTGCTCTGAAATGGTCTTTGAAAAGTATTTCTTGGTGTTGAGGTATCCAAAAAGCTGTAAAGTATAGTTGTGGGTGAAAAAGAAAAGTACTTCAAGTTCGAAAATAGGGTTTAGAAGGGACATTAAGAAAGTAACTTGCTCTGAAATGGTCTTTGAAAAGTATTTCTTGGTGTTGAGGTATCCAAAAAGCTGTAAAGTATAGTTCTGGATTAAAAAGATAAGTACTTCAAGTTGGAAAATGGGTTTAGGAGGGACATTAAGAAAGTAACTTGCTCTGAAATGGTCTTTGAAAAGTATTTCTTGGTGTTGAGGTAACCAAAAAGCTGTAAAGTATAGTTGTGGGGGAAAAAGTAAAGTACTTCAAGTTGGAAAATGGGTTTAGGAGGGACATTAAGAAAGTAACTTGCTCTGAAATGGTCTTTGAAAAGTATTTCTTGGTGTTGAGGTATCCAAAAAGCTGTAAAGTATAGTTGTGGGTGAAAAAGATAAGTACTTCAACTTGTAAAATAGGTTAGAAGGGACATTAAGAAAGTAACTTGCTCTGAAATGGTCTTTGAAAAGTATTTCTTGGTGTTGAGGTATCCAAAAAACTGTAAAGTATAGTTGTGGGTGAAAAAGATAAGTACTTCAAGTTCGAAAAAAGGGTTTAGAAGGGACATTAAGAAAGTAACTTGCTCTGAAATGGTCTTTGAAAAGTATTTCTTGGTGTTGAGGTATCCAAAAAGCTGTAAAGTATAGTTGTGGGTGAAAGAGATAAGTACTTCATGTTGGAAAATGGGTTTAGGAGGGACATTAAGAAAGTAACTTGCTCTGAAATGGTCTTTGAAAAGTATTTCTTGGTGTTGAGGTATCCAAAAAGCTGTAAAATATAGTTCTGGATGAAAAAGATAAGTACTTCAAGTTGGAAAATGGGTTTAGGAGGGACATTAAGAAAGTAACTTGCTCTGAAATGGTCTTTGAAAAGTATTTCTTGGTGTTGAGGTATCCAAAAAGCTGTAAAGTATAGTTGTGGATGAAAAAGATAAGTACTTCAAGTTGGAAAATGGGTTTAGGAGGGACATTAAGAAAGTAACTTGCTCTGAAATGGTCTTTGAAAAGTATTTCTTGGTGTTGAGGTAACCAAAAAGCTGTAAAGTATAGTTGTGGGTGAAAAAGATAAGTACTTCAAGTTGGAAAATGGGTTTAGGAGGGACATTAAGAAATTAACTTGCTCTGAAATGGTCTTTGAAAAGCATTTCTTGGTGTTGAGGTATCCAAAAAGCTGTAAAGTATAGTTGTGGGTGAAAAAGATAAGTACTTCAAGTTGGAAAATGGGTTTAGGAGGGACATTAAGAAAGTAACTTGCTCTGAAATGGTCTTTGAAAAGTATTTCTTGGTGTTGAGGTAACCAGAAAGCTGTAAAGTATAGTTGTGGGTGAAAAAGATAAGTACTTCAAGTTGGAAAATGGGTTTAGGAGGGACATTAAGAAAGTAACTTGCTCTGAAATGGTCTTTGAAAAGTATTTCTTGATGTTGAGGTATCCAAAAAGCTGTAAAGTATAGTTGTGGGTGAAAAAGATAAGTACTTCAACTTGTAAAATAGGTTTAGAAGGGACATTAAGAAAGTAACTTGCTCTGAAATGGTCTTTGAAAAGTATTTCTTGGTGTTGAAGTATCCAAAAAGCTGTAAAGTATAGTTGTGGGTGAAAAAGATAAGTACTTCAAGTTGGAAAATGGGTTTGGAGGGACATTAAGAAAGTAACTTGCTCTGAAATGGTCTTTGAAAAGTATTTCTTGGTGTTGAGGTATCCAAAAAGCAGTAAAGTATAGTTGTGGGTAAAAAAGATAAGTACTTCAAATTGGAAAATGGGTTTAGGAGGGACATTAAGAAAGTAACTTGCTCTGAAATGGTCTTTGAAAAGTATTTCATGGTGTTGAGGTATCCAAAAAGCTGTAAAGTATAGTTGTGGGTGAAAAAGATAAGTACTTCAAGTTGGAAAATGGGTTTAGGAGGGACATTAAGAAAGTAATTTGCTCTGAAATGGTCTTTGAAAAGTATTTCTTGGTGTTGAGGTATCCAAAAAGCTGTAAAGTGTAGTTGTGGATGAAAAAGATAAGTACTTCAAGTTGGAAAATGGGTTTAGGATGGACATTAAGAAAGTAACTTGCTCTGAAATGATCTTTGAAAAGTATTTCTTGGTGTTGAGGTAACCAAAAAGCTGTAAAGTATATTTGTGGGTGAAAAAGATAAGTACTTCAAGTTGGAAAATGGGTTTAGGAGGGACATTAAGAAAGTAACTTGCTCTGAAATGGTCTTTGAAAAGTATTTCTTGGTGTTGAGGTATCCAAAAAGCTGTAAAGTATAGTTGTGGGTGAAAAAGAAAAGTACTTCAAGTTTGAAAATAGGGTTTAGAAGGGACATTAAGAAAGTAACTTGCACTGAAATGGTCTTTGAAAAGTATTTCTTGGTGTTGAGGTATCCAAAAAGCTGTAAAGTATAGTTGTGGGTGAAAAAGATAAGTACTTCATGTTGGAAAATGGGTTTAGGAGGGACATTAAGAAAGTAACTTGCTCTGAAATGGTCTTTGAAAAGTATTTCTTGGTGTTGAGGTATCCAAAAAGCTGTAAAGTATAGTTCTGGATGAAAAAGATGAGTACTTCAAGTTGAAAAATGGGTTTAGGAGGGACATTAAGAAAGTAACTTGCTCTGAAATGGTCTTTGAAAAGTATTTCTTGGTGTTGAGGTATCCAAAAAGCTGTAAAGTATAGTTATGGATGAAAAAGATAAGTATTTCAAGTTGGAAAATGGGTTTAGGAGGGACATTAAGAAAGTAACTTGCTCTGAAATGGTCTTTGAAAAGTATTTCTTGGTGTTGAGGTATCCAAAAAGCTGTAAAGTCTAGTTGTGGGTGAAAAAGATAAGTACTTCAAGTTGGAAAATGGGTTTAGGAGGGACATTAAGAAAGTAACTTGCTCTGAAATGGTCTTTGAAAAGTATTTCTTGGTGTTGAGGTATCCAAAAAGCTATAAAGTATAGTTTTGGGTGAAAAAGATAAGAACTTCAAATTGGAAAATTGGTTTAGGAGGGACATTAAGAAAGTAACTTGCTCTGAAATGGTCTTTGAAAAGTATTTCTTGGTGTTGAGGTATCCAAAAAGCAGTAAAGTATAGTTGTGGGTGAAAAAGATAAGTACTTCAAATTGGAAAATGGGTTTAGGAGGGACATTAAGAAAGTAACTTGCTCTGAAATGGTCTTTGAAAAGTATTTCTTGGTGTTGAGGTATCCAAAAAGCTGTAAAGTATAGTTGTGGGTGAAAAAGATAAGTACTTCAAGTTGGAAAATGGGCTTAGGAGGGACATTAAGAAAGTAACTTGCTCTGAAATGGTCTTTGAAAAGTATTTCTTGGTGTTGAGGTAACCAAAAAGCTTCAAAGTATAGTTGTGGGTGAAAAAGATAAGTTCTTCAAGTTGGAAAATGGGTTTAGGAGGGACATTAAGAAAGTAACTTGCTCTGAAATGGTCTTTGAAAAGTATTTCTTGGTGTTGAGGTATCCAAAAAGCTGTAAAGTATAGTTGTGGGTGAAAAAGATAAGTACTTCAAGTTGGAAAATGGGTTTAGGAGGGACATTAAGAAAGTAACTTGCTCTGAAATGGTCTTTGAAAAGTATTTCTTGGTGTTGAGGTATCCAAAAAGCTATAAAGTATAGTTTTGGGTGAAAAAGATAAGTACTTCAAATTGGAAAATGGGTTTAGGAGGGATATTTAGAAAGTAACTTGCTCTGAAATGGTCTTTGAACAGTATTTCTTGGTGTTGAGGTATCCAAAAAGCTGTAAAGTATAGTTGTGGGTGAAAAAGATAAGTACTTCAAGTTGGAAAATGGGTTTAGGAGGGACATTAAGAAAGTAACTTGCTCTGAAATGGTCTTTGAAAAGTATTTCTTGGTGTTGAGGAATCCAAAAAGCTGTAAAGTATAGTTGTGGATGAAAAAGATAAGTACTTCAAGTTGAAAAAAGGGTTTAGGAGGGACATTAAGAAAGTAACTTGCTCTGAAATGGTCTTTGAAAAGTATTTCTTGGTGTTGAGGTAACCAAAAAGCTGTAAAGTATAGTTTTGGGTGAAAAAGATAAGTACTTCAAGTTGAAAATGGGTTTAGGAGGGACATTAAGAAAGTAACTTGCTCTGAAATGGTCTTTGAAAAGTATTTCTTGGTGTTGAGGTAACCAAAAAGCTGTAAAGTATAGTTGTGGGTGAAAAAGATAAGTACTTCAAGTTGGAAAATGGGTTTAGGAGGGACATTAAGAAAGTAACTTGCTCTGAAATGGTCTTTGAAAAGTTTTTCTTGGTGTTGAGGTATCCAAAAAGCTGTAAAGTATAGTTGTGGGTGAAAAAGATAAGTACTTCAAGTTGAAAAATGGGTTTAGAAGGGACATTAAGAAAGTAACTTGCTCTGAAAAGATATAGTAAAGCCTTAAAAAAGTATTAAAAAATGAGGGCTCAGGGGCCTTTGGGGCGCCGGGGGCCCTTTGGGGTTGGGGTATGGGACCTCACGACACTGTTTAAATAGAACTTGTGTATTATAACGACCACACTCAAAACCTCTTCTAAAACATCTTTAAAATCATCTTTTAAAATGTCTCTAACTGTTTCACCGAAATAATTCCCTAAAATGTCTAAAACGGTTTCGCCCAAATAATCTCTAAACTTAATTTCATCGTGTTCCCTTTGTTTTTGGCATCCCTGCGCTGTCAAATTTGAAATTACTAAGAAACCTTTTCCCGCGTTAAACTCTAAGATCAAAACATTCGCCGGAGTTACAATTAACCTTGCCATCACCTGTCAGTTATTTATAAACTTTGCCCCGGAAACAATTCTGGTCGAACTCCAAAGATATTGATAAACTTCGTCCAGGAGACAATTCTTCTTGGAAACAATAAATTAATTCCCCTTTTGTGAATCAATAATTCCCCTTAGAAACAACAAATTAAATCCCCTTTCGTGACAAATCAATCAATCATGACATCCTCTGTTAGAAACACGTGATCTAACTGTTTCCTATTCCTGGAAACTCTTAACATTCGCCAAACAACAAATCAATTGATCTTGAACGAAGTGTCATTGACCCTGTTCCCCATTAGACTCAATAATCCAGAAAACATCCATCAAAGTGAGAAAAATACTGTTTTTCCATTCTCACTGACAAAAACCATAAAACATCCATAAATTGCTGTACTCGTCGCTGTTTTTTTATTCTCACTGACAAAAACCATAAAACAGACATAAATTGATGTTGACATCCATGAAAAACATCAAATAAATTGACCAACACTCATAACCGTCCAAGAAACATCCATAAAAGTGAGAAAATTCATGTTTTTTCAAGTGAGAAAAATTCTGTTTTTTCATTCTCAGTGAGAAAACCATCTCCCTAGGGACTCTATGCCCATATTTGGTGCCCCGTCGGACTGGTACCCCCTTTTCTACTCCCAACACTCATTATCTCCTCCAATATATCAAATCAAACTTTTGAGATAGCCATTTTGTTCAACATACATGAAAGTAGGGTCCGACATATTTTGGCCGACATGAGGGTGAGTGTCATTATTGGATATCGGAAAAAATATTGTTTATCGGCTGACATATTTTTTGCACAACTTGTCCAGAAGATGGCACCAGATTTCCTCAGGTAACTTTTGCTTGCCCAGTCCTTAGGGCGTAACCACCAGCTAAGTCTGACCGTGGTGGAGAAGGCAGCACAGATGAGTCAAATGAAGTCCAAGCATATTAGTTGTCAATACACACTCGGTGCAGCAATGTTCTAAATGTATGGTATGTCCTAAATGTACAAGAACGTATATCCTCTACCAAAACAACTAAAAAGAACGTAATAAATCATACTTTTTTGTTTAATGAATCTTTACTTGCATGGGTGAAAGATCCAACATTCAATCGGTTAAGACCATGTTATCCATTCCGGATCGTAGTTAGGGAGAAGAGGGGGGGTTCAAGGTGGAGAGGGGGAGTTCAAATGTGTTGCTACCGCGTGTAAACCCCTTGAAAAATTAGCTTGTATTGGCATTTGTCGGCATACTGGACGATTTTGTCGACACATTCTTTAAGTCCCTCTTCTAAAATTAAAACTGTAGCTGCATCCCTGTATTCAGTGTGCCTAGCATGGGCTCGTTAGTTAGATACCATATCGTATAAATGTAACGTACAGTTTTCACATTAATTTGTGAATGATGAAGATTCAAGGTCCCGCTACTGAAATTTGGGTTTTGAATAATCAATTTCAATAAATATATTACGCTTCTTTCAATCAGATTTTCATGTATTTGTGTTTATGCAACTAAACTGGGTTCTTTGGTGAATTTTTTTCTTATTTGTCACTTCCGCAAATATCCGCCATTTCTATTTGTGTGCTCAGATCCTGCTGATCTACTGCTACTACTACTAACTGCTCACCGCAGCACCAAGCCACCTGAGGACAACACAGCTATTCACGCTCCTCCTCAATCCAAATCTGTTCAAAGCCTCCCTCCTTACACCCCAAGGAAGTTCTAATTTCTTTTATATCTTTCTTTATGACATCCCCCCCACCCCAACAGCGGACAACCTACTTTCCGTTTAGTCCTAGACGGTTGGCCAAAAAGGACAATCTTCGGCAATCTGTCATCCTTCATCCGCAGAACGTGCCTACAATTGAGTATGAATATGGGCAGAGAATGGGGATGTTTAAGCTTTAGATATGGTTTTTCCCGAAGGGGAATTTCTTGGCAAAACATTAGACCAGGAAGAAACATGTGGGTAGAGAATAGGGGTTTAAACTTTAAGTAAGGTTTTTTTTTCCCGAAAGGGGAATTTATTGGAAAATTATATCGTTATTGTGTCGGTACGCTACCGCTATATCGGTATCGGTATCGGACCTCAAAAAAACATATTGGTCAGCCCTTAGTTGAAAGGTCCACTAATTATGTCTTTGAAGATGGCAAACCTCCTTCCCAAAAAAAACCTCAGGGCTAGAATTGAAAGTTATGGCCCAGGGGCATGTAATTTTTAATGGAAAGGGTGGTCGCACAAACTTCGGAGGGTGCTCTTAGGATGGAAATCAGAAGTTCTAGTTTCCTTTTTAAGAGTCAAAGTGATCGGAGAGCAAATAGCCCCTCCCCCCCTCTCAAGGCATATTTTTGCCAAATGTATCTGATAGAAATTTTGAGATAGCCATCTGTTCAAAAACAGTCCAAAGATCAC
This sequence comes from Artemia sinica, assembly GCA_027921565.1. Taxonomy (NCBI): domain Eukaryota; kingdom Metazoa; phylum Arthropoda; class Branchiopoda; order Anostraca; family Artemiidae; genus Artemia; species Artemia sinica. The sequence goes on along the minus strand of CM051270.1, from coordinate 59,078,418 downwards.
ATAACAAGACCTTTGGTGTCGACACAGCCCCAAGAGTCTGGGGGCAAGGGTTATAACTTATGCCAAAGGGCATATAAGGTTTGTATGGAGGGGCTGGTTGTGTGAACTTTATTAAAGGCTCATTTGATTAGGAATTTAAAGCTCTAATTCCCTTTTAAGAGTCAAAAGTGAATTGAGGGTAACCAGCCCCTCACCTACAAGCGTATCGCTTTCCAAAACAAATCCGATCAAAATTTCAAGTGAGCAATTTACTTCAGCATTGTTGAAAGGTCTAGTAATTATATCTTTGGGTATGTCAACCTTTCCATAGTCCTCAGGGCAAGGGATGTAAATTAGGAAATTTGTTCATTGTTAGAAGTAGTATTCCCATAGGTACTTTAAGTGGGCCCATACGGACTGCTCCTTTCTTCTTCATCGTCAGTTATGAGGAAGGTTTAACGGCAATTCCTCAGGGAAAGACGCAGGTGCATATTACATAATAGGGAATTTTTACATTTGGGAAGACACTCTCCTGGATTCTGACGGGACTCATTAGGACTATTCTTTTCATCCCTCACTGATGAAAAAGGTTTAACGGTGATTCCTCAGGTGGCAAGACGTAGGTGCAGGTTACATCACAGGGAAATAATTACATTTGGGTAAACAAGCTCCTAGATTCCGACGGGACTCATACGGACTACTTTTTCCTCCCTTAGTGATAAAGAAGGTTTAACGGCGATTCCTCAGGGCAAGACGAAGGTGCAAGTTACATCATAGGGAATGTTTACATTTGGGAAGACACGCTCCTTGATTCCGACGGGACTCATTAGGACTACTCTTTTCGTCCCTTAATGATGAAGAACATATAACTTTGATTCCTCAGGGGCAAGACGCACGCGCATGTTATATCATAGGGAATGTTCACATTTGGGATAACACGCTCCTAGAGTCCGACGGGACTCATTAGGACTACTCTTTTCATCCCTCAATGATGAAAAAGGTTTAACGGTGATTCCTCAGGTGGCAAGACGCAGGTGCAGGTTACATCACAGGGAAATATTTACATTTGGGTAAACAAGCTCCTAGATTCCGACGGGACTCATACGGACTACTTTTTCCTCCCCTTATGATAAAGAAGGTTTAACGGCGAATCCCCAGGGCAAGACATAGGTGCAAGTTACATCATAGGGAATGTTTACATTTGGGAAGACACGCTCCTTGATTCCGACGGGACTCATTAGGACTACTCTTTTCCTCCCTTAATGATGAAGAACATTTAACTTTGATTCCTCAGGGGCAAGACGCACGCGCATGTTATATCATAGGGAATGTTTACATTTGGGAAGACACGCTCCTAGAGTTCGACGGGACTCATTAGGACTGTTCTTTTTCTTCCCATAATGATGAAGAATATTTAACGGTGATTCCTAAGGGCAAAACACAGATGCATGTTACATCATAGGGAATGTTTACATTTGGGAAGACACACTCCTGGATTCCAACGGGGCTCATTAGGACTATCTCTTTTCATCACTTAATGATGAAGAAGGTTTAACGACGATTCCTCAGAGGCAAAACGCATGTGTATATTACATCATAGGCAATGTTTACATTTGGGAAGAAACGCTCCTAGATACCGAAGGGACTCATTAGGACTACTCTTTTCCACCCTTAATGACGAAGAAAGTTTAACGGCGATTCCTCAGGTTCAAGACGCAGGTGCATGTTACATCATAGGGAGTGTTTACATTTAGGAAGACCCACTCCTAGATTCTGACGGGACTCATTAGGACTACACTTTTCCTCCCTTAATGACGAAGAAGGTTTAAAGACGATTCCTCAGGGACAAGACGCAGGTGCACGTTACATCATAGGGAATGTTTACATTTGGGAATACATGATCCTGGATTCCGATGGGACACATACGGACTACTCTCCCCCCTAAATAAAGAAGAAGGTTTAACAGCGATTCTTCAGGGCAAGACGCAGGTTCATGTTACACCATAGAGAATATTTATATTTGGGAAGACACGCTCCTGGATTCCGACGCGACTCATTAGGACTAACTTTTCTTCCCTTATTGATGAAGCAGATTTAACAACGATTCCTCTGTCTAAGACGCAGGTGCATGTTACATCACACGGAATGTTTACATCTGGGGAGACGCGCTCCTAGATTCCGACGGGACTCATACGGACTACCCTTTTCCTCCCTTAATGATAGGAAAGGTTTAACGGCGATTCCTCAGGTGCAAGACACAGGTGCATTTGACTTCATAGGGAATATTTACATTTGGGAAGACGCAATCCTAAATTCTGATGGGACACATTAAGACTATTCTGTTCTTTCCTTACTGACGAAGAAGCTTTGAAGGCGATTCCTCAGGGACAAGACGCAGGTGCATGTTACATCATAGGGAATGTTTACATTTGGGAAGACACGCTTCTGGATTCCAACGGGAATCATTAGGACTACTCTTTTCTTCACCATTAATTATGAAGAAGGTTTAACAACAATTCCTCAGGGCAAGACGCAGGTGCATGTTACATCATAGGGAATGTTTTTATTTGGGAAGAAACACTTCCGGATTTCGACAGGACACATAGAGACTACTTCCCCATCCCCCTCAATTAAGAAGAAGGTTTAAGGGTGATTCCTCAGGGAAAGACGCAGGTGCATGTTACATCATAGAGAATGTTTACATTTGGGAAGACTCACTCCTGGATTCCAACAAGACTCATACGGACTACTCTGTTCCTACCTTAATGATGAAAAAAATTAACGGAGATTCCTCATGGCAAGACACAGGTGCATGTTACATGATAGGTAATGTTTACATTGGGAAGACACACCATCACAATTTCAAAGAGACCCAATGTTTTAAATGGTCAGGTGTTACATAAAAGAAAGATGATAAATCTTGCGTAACCTTGCTTCAGTATTAAAAAAAGAGTTCTGTGTCAACATTGATTTTTTCAACAGTTAAAATAATGTTAGATGTGATTGACTCAAAATACATGGGATTGAAACATTCCTCAACTGGTGTTATTTTCGAAGCGGTATTTCTATCGTTAGATGAACAATGTCGTGAAGTTTATAGCTATAAATGGAATCTCATATACATTATGTTTAAGTATGATAAAAAACGAAGGCGTGCGAAATTAAATTTTATAATCCGAAATGGCTTTTACGATAAAATCATATGACCATGCAATGAAAATGGTTATGAAATAAAACAAGTACAAGAGAAAATTCGAGAAACATGCAGTTTTTTCGGTTTGTGAGCTGTTTATGTTAAGGAACACGTGCCGACTGATAAGCTCGCTTTCAGTTCCTGACCCTGGAGATGAAGTTAGATATTCCACTAAGTGGGTACCTGAGTTGATACCTGACACGGAAAAATGCCTCAGATACCCGAAGACCTAAACTATTGCTAAAATAGTGATATAGTGACTGAAATAGTGATAAACTATTGCTGAAATAGTGACAAAGTGAGTGAAATAGTGATAAAGGCTTAAGTAAATCTAGCCATGAGCATTGGGCAAAAATTACTTTTGAATTTTTTTTATTCTCTAAGAGGCACGACGTTTTTTTAAGATGTTTCAGGACATCTTAAGATGTTTTCAAAGACATTTTCTTCAAGGTGTTCCAAGACTTTTTTCCAAGACGTTCTTACAACATTTCTTTGATTCTTATGTAGTAGGGGGTTGTTTATGAATGACAAATTGTTAGATTTTATTCACCCCACTACCAAGAAAATTGATTTTTAACACCTGTACCTTAACTTTTAATCTGTAGAACATGTTACCCAAAGCAATTCACGCAACCGTGTTAATGTATGGCTTCCTCATGACAACCCTACGCTATATACTTTAATTCCTAAGACATATCAATTTCAAACCTGTTTGAGACTACTACTCCACCTCTGACTCTATCTACCACCCTACCGTCATTCCTAAGACACTTGAAGATATTTTTTAATAGGGTGATAACCCCGCTTCTAGACCCCGTTTAAAATGCTTCAACGTCCAATTCCACTGGCTCCCACCCCGATATAACCGACTCTACTTCCATCTTTACCCCTCCAACCCCCCAACATTAAATATGCTTCCGGTTGTGCCAGTTCTGGATCCTCCACTTCTGCCCCTGATTCCACATTACCAATCCCGCCAATTCCTCTCCAAATTCCGCTAATTCACAAATTTTGTATGTGGCTGCCTTATTGGTAATCTATGGCTGACCATCGAAATTAGATGGTTTATTATAAGTTTTTCGAACATAATCATTTGTAAATTGGAAGGATAAAGATCTACGTCAAGTTTTAAAAAGTGAAAATGAAATATTCCAATAAAATGTGTTCACATGTTAAAGTTATCGTCACATTGAATGCTAGCAAAGAGTAATATTTGAATTATGAAACAAGTGCTAATGGCTATATTATTGGAAATGTATGCGTGCGTTGTCAGGACACTAAGGAGTTAAATTCTTTTTGAATACCGAGAAATTTCTACCGTCGAAATGGTGGATATGCGAGAGTATCATTTCCAGAGATAATAGTGCTCAGAGAGAATGCTAGTCTAAAACTCTTTGTTGATGACGAAGGTCAACTTCTTGCTGCTGCTTGGTGTAATACATTACATTTTGATGGGTCCTATTTTCTTCTTTCAGGTATTACCATTCAAAAAAGACAAGAAGAAGAAGAAATACATACCGCTATAACAGCATCATAAGTCATATCATATCCAAGTGTCAAAACTTCGACTTATGCAAAAATAATGTCGTAATAGACAATGAAACCGCAAGTACAATAAATAGGGCTTTGACAGGTAATATCACCAAGGAATACAAAGATGAATTGATGAAAAACAAAGCATCAGCTAACGTTACTGCTACCATCATGGGCTTACCAACAGATTCAGTCCATGAAGCCAGTATTATCGACAATCAAATGCACGACGAGGTTTTTTTGAAATTGTGTAGACCCCCAAAATGTAAATATGTGACATCTCAAGAGAAAACACGACAAAGTATCTTATGAGTAGATATAAGGTGTTCATTTTCTTATGATGATATTCAGCAAACAATTATTTGAATAAAAATATTTTATTGTTTTACTTTGTCTTGTTTCCACTATTTTAGGGTACGCTATAAACTCCGGAAGAAATTCAGAACTGAAGAGTATTTGTTCTCTCTCATTTTCGAAAAAATTCCGAATCGAACTAAAACTTTTGTCTTCCATGGAAAAATTCAGAACAGAACTTGAAATTTTTTTCTCTTCCTTGAAAAAAAATCAGAATTAAAGTTAAACTTTTTATCTTTTTTGAGAAAACTTAGAATTGAATTACAACTTTTTTTCTTCTGCAGAAAAAAATCAAGAATCGGAGTATAACTTTCTCTTCTTTGAGAAATTCAAAACTGAAGTGTAACTTTTTTTCTTCTTAGGAAAAAATTCAGAATCAAAGAGTAACACTTTTCTCTTCTTTAGAAAAAAATCAGAATAGAACTTTAGTTTTTCTCTTCCAAGGAAAAATTCAGAACTGAACTAAAACTATTCTTCTCTTCTTTGAGAAAATTCAGAATCGAAGTGCAACTTTTTTCTTCTATGGGAAAACTCAGAACTGAGGTATAAATTTTATTCTTTTCTCGCGCGAAAATCCAGAACTGAAGTGGGATTTCTCTCTCTTCGTTGAGAAAATTCAGAATTGATCTGGAAATTTTATCTTTTCTTTGAAAAAATTCAGAATCGAAGATTAACTTTTTCTCTTATATGGAAAAATTCATAAGAAAACTTGAACTTTTCTTCACTTCTTTGAGATAACTCAGAATTAAAATGGAACTTGTTCTCTTCTTTGGAAAAACTTCAGAATTAAAGTATAGCTTTTTCTTTCTTCTCCTGAAAAATTCAGAACGGAACTTGAAATTTTTTTCTTTTCCTTAAGAAAATTCACAACTGAAGTGGACTTCTTTCTCTTCTTTGAGAAAATTCAGAATTGATCTGGAACTTCATTTCAATTTATTAAAAATTTCGGAAACGAAATGTGAATTTTTCTTCCTCCTCGAGAAAATTCAGAATTAAAGTGGAATTTTTTCTCTTCTCTGGGGAAAATCCAGAAGGGAAGTGTAACTTTTCTCTTCTAAGGAAAAACCCAGAACAGAACTTGAGCTTTTTTCTCTCTTCTTTGAAAAACTTCAGAATCAATGTATAAGTTTTTTCTTATCTTCTGTGGAAAATCCAGAAGCGAAGTTGAACCTTTTTCTCTTCCTTGATAAAATTTTGGATAGAAGATGAACTTTTTATCTTTTTTGGTGAATCTCAGAACTGGAATATATCTTTGAAAAAAAATTTTGAATTCAAGTGTAACTTTTTCTCTTCTATGGAAAAATTCAGAAGAAAACTTGAATTTTTCTTCACTTCTTTGAGAAAAGTCAGAATTAAAATGAAACTTTCTCTCTTCTTTGGAAAAAACTCAGAATCGAAGTGTATATTTTCCTTGTCTTCTGCGGAAAAATTCAGAACAGAACTTAAAATTTTTTCTCTTCCTCGAGAAAATTCAGAACTGAAGTGGACTTCATTCTCTTCTTTGAGAAAATTATGAATTGATTTGGAACTTTTTTTCAATTCATTGTGAATAATTCGGAATCGAGATGTAACATTTTTTCTGCTTGAGAAAATTAAGAATTAAAGTGGAACTTTTTCTGTTCTCTGGAAAAAATCCAGAACCGAAACGTAACTTTTCTTCTATGGAAAAATCCCGAATAGAACTTGAAATACTATCTCACTTTGAGAAAATACAGAATCGAAGTATAACTTTTCTGAATGAGATTCACTAAAGAAGATAAGAAGTTCCACTTAAGTTCTGAATTACCTCAATGAAAAGAAAAGTTAAACTTCTTTTCTGGATTTCCCGTAGAAGATAAGGAAAAAATTTACTTCGATTCCAAATTTTCTCCAAGAAGAGAGAAAAAAAGTTCAAGTTCTGTTCAGTATTTTTCCATGGATGAGAAAAGTTAAACTTCGCTTCTGGATTTTCTCCAGAGAAGAGAAAAAGTTCCGATTTAATTCTGAATTTTCTCAAGGAGGAGAAAAAGTTACATCTCGATTCCAAATTTTTCCAACGAACTTAAAAAAAGTTCCAGATCAATTCTGAATTTTCTCACAGAAGAGAAAAAAGTCCACTTCAGTTCTGAATTTTCTCGAGGAGGAGAAAAAATTTCAAGTTGATGTTCTGAATTTTTTGTAGAAGATAAGGGAAAGATATACTTTGATTCTGGATTTTTCTCAGAGAAGAGAACGTTCCATTTTAATTCTGACTTTTTTCAAAGAAGTTAAAAAAAAGTTCTCTTCTGAATTTATCCATAGCAAAGAAAAAGTTACAATTCGATTCTTAATTTTTTTTTTCAAAGATATAATCTGGTTCTGAGATTCGCCAAAAAAGATGAAAAGTTCCACTTTAGTTCTGAATTTTCTCAATAAAGGGAAGAAGTTCAACTTCTCTTCTGGATTTTTCCGTATTGGATTTTCTTCTCTTCTGGATTTTTCCGAGTAGAGAAAGAAGTCCACTAAGGTTCTGAAATTTCTCAAGGAAGACAAAAAAATTTCAGGTTCTCTTCTGAATTCTTCCATAAAAGAAAAAAATACACTTCGCTTCTGGATTTTTTCCAGAGAAGAGAAAAAGTTCCACTTTAATTCGGAATTTTCTCAAGAGGAGAAAAAAATACACTTTGATTCCGAATTTTTCCAGTGAATTGAAAAAGTTCCAGATCAATTCTGGATTTTTTCAAAGAAGAGAAAGAAGTCCAATTCAGTTCTGATTTATCTCAAGGAAGAGACAAAAATATCTAGTTCTGTTCTGAATTTTTCGGTGGAATATAGAAAAATTTATACTTCGATTCTGAATTATTTCCAAAGAAGAGACAAAGTTCGATTTTAATTCGAGTTCTATCAAAGAAATAAAGAAAGGTTGAAGTTCTCTCCTGAATTTTTCCATATAAGAGAAACAAGTTACACTTCGATTTTGAATTTTTTCAAAGCATGGAAAAAAATTCCAGATCAATTCTGAATTTTCTCAAAGGAGCACTCCCACTTCAGTTCTGGATTTTTTGTGGGTAAAGAAAAAAGGTTAAACCTCAGTTATGAGTTTTCATAAAGAAGAAAATAAATACACTTCGATTCTGAGTTTTCTCGATGAAAAGAAGAATAGTTCAAGTTCTATTCTGAATTTTTCCACGGAAGAGAAAAACTAAACTGAAATTTGTTTTTCATCGAATCATTTTTAATCTCCGTGCTGACAATGTGTTCTAGTTTTCTTATTTTACTTCCAGTTTCATTGTCTATTACGACATTATTTTTGCAAAGGTCGAAGTTTTGAAATCTGGATAAGATACGGTTAATTATATTTATAGAAGAGTAGGCCTCTCTTCTTCTTGTATTCTTTAGAATGCTAATACCTGAAATATGAAGATTAGATTTATCAACAGGTAATCTGTTACGAGGATTAAAAGCATGAAGTTGGCCTTCGTTGTCAATAAAGCATTTTAGACCAGCAATTTCGTTGAGAATTATCATCTCTCGAAATGTCACTCTCGAATATCCACCAAGAGTAATGACAATTGTTTTCAGTATTCCAAAGGAATTTAACTCCTTAGTGTCATGACAAATGCATGCATACATTTCCAATAAGATCGCCATTAGCACTTGTTTCATATTTCAAATTTTTATCTTTGCTAGCATTTAATGTGAGGAGAACTTTATCATGTGCGAACTTTTTCTTGGAATATTTCATTCTTACTTTTTTAAATATGATGTAGAGGTTTATCCTTCCAATTTGCAAATGATACTGTTCGGAAACTTATAATAAACTAAGTAATTTCGATGATCAGCCATAGATTACCACTGAGGAAGCCGCATATAAAATCGTGGAATTGGCAGAACTTGCAGCGGAATTTGCATAATCAGTAATGTGGAATCAGGGCAGAAGTGGAGGATCCGGAACTGACGCAACCGGATCCAGATCTGAAGTTGGGGAATCGAATGGGTATAGATGGGGCTGGAATCGGTAGTATTGGGGAGGGAGCCATTGGAATTTGTGGTGGATATATTGTAAAGGGGAGCTACAAGCGGGGTTATCACCTTATTAAGGAAACAAATATATCTTTAAATGTCTTAGGAATGATGGTAGCCTGGTCGATAGTGTCAGAGGTGGAGTAATAGTCTCACCTAGGTTGGGAATTGTTGTGGTGTATCAGGGATTTTCGGATTGCGAAAACATAAATCAATGGATTTAAATCATATGTTTATCAAGAAATGTCTGGAAATGTCTTAGGAACGATAATATATATTATAGGGCTGCCTTGGGGCTGCCATATATTGCCACGGTTGCGGAAAATGCTTTGGGTAACATGTTCACAGCTTAAACGTTAAGGTGCAGGTGCTAAAAATGAATTTTTTGGGCACTGGGGTGAGTGAAATCTAACAATGCGTCATTCATAAACATCCCCCATTGCTTAAAAATTAAAGAAATGTTGAAAAACGTCTTGGATACAAAAAGTCCGGAAACATCTTGAAGAAAATGTCATATAAAATGTCTTAAGATGTCCTGAAGCATCTTGCATAAACGTCGTGCTTCTTATATAATCCAAAAAAATTTCAAAACACAACCCCAAATTACTCCTACAAAACAAAAAATTAGTGAGTACCACTCAATTTTCAGCCGTTAAAACGGCTCTTGGGTAATTTTTGTCCAATGTTCATGGCTAGATTCACTTAAGCCTTTAACACTTTTTCAATCATTTTGACAGAAGTAGCTATTTTTTAGGTCTTCGGTTATCTGATGTATTTCTCCTTGTCAGGTATCTTCTCATTTACCCATTGAGCAAATTTCCGAACTTCACCTTCAGGGTCATGAACTGAATGCGGGTATTTCTCACAATTGAAGTTTTCAAAGTTGAATAATGGAAGGTCTCTATCACATTTTCTATTAAAACCTTATCAGTCGGCACGTTCCATTAAGATAAACAGCTCGCTTACCGAAAAAACTGCAAATTTCTTGAATCTTCTCTTGTACTTGATTTATTTCATAACCATTTTCATTGCATGGTCTTATGATTTTATCGTAAAAGCCATTTCGGATTATAAAATTTAATGATGCACGCCATCGTTTTTATCATTTTTAAACATATTGTGTTTAAGATTCCATTTATAGCTATAAACCTGACGACATTGTTCATCTAACAATAGAAATGCCACTTCGAAAATAACACCCGTCGAGGAATGTTTCAATCCAATGTATTCTGAGTCAATCACACCGAACATTATAATAACTGTCGACGAAAAATCGATGTTGACACAGTGAACTCTTTTTTAATATTGAAGCAAGGTTGCACAAGATTGTATCATCTTACTTTTATGTAGCACCCGACCATTTAAAACATGGGGTCTCTTGAAAATTGTTATAGTGTGTCCTCTCAATGCAAAAATTCCCTAGGATGTAGCATGCACCTGGGTCTTGCCCTGAGGAATCTTCGTTAAGCCTTCTTCATGATTAAGGGAGGAAAAGAGTAGTCTGTATGAGTCCCGCCGGAATCCAGGAGCGTGTCTTTCCAAATGCAAACATTCCCTATGATGTAACATGCACCTGCATCTTGCCCCTTAGGAATTGTTGTTAAACCTTCTTCATCATTAAGGGAGGAAAAGAGTATTCCAAATGAGTCCCGTCAGAATCCAGGAGCGCGTCTTTCCAAATGTAAACAATCCCTATGATGTAAAATGCACCTGTGTCTTGCCCAGAGGAATCGTCGTTAATTCTGCTTCATCGATAGGGGAAGAAAAGAGTTGTCCTAATGATTCCCTTCGAAATCCAGGAGCGTGTTCTGCCAAATATAAAAATTCCCTGTGATGTAACATGCACTTGCGTCTTGCCCTGAGGAATTGCCGTTAAATCTTTTTCATCATTAAGGGAAGAAAAAAAGTAGTTTTAATGAGTCCCTTCAGAATCTAGGAGCGTGTCTTCCCAAATTTTAACATTTCCTATGATGAAACATGCACCTGGGTCTTGCCCCTGAGGAATTGCCGTTAAACCTTCTTCAACATTAACGTAGGAAAAGAACAGTCCTAATGAGTCCAATTGGAATCTAGGATCGTGTCTTCCCAAATGTAAATATTCCCTATTATGTAACATGCCATTGCGTCTTGCCCCCGAGGAATCGCCGTTAAACCTGCCTCAGTATTAAGGGAGGAAAAGAGTAGTCCTACTTAATCTCATCAAAATCCAGGACCGTGTTTTTTAAAATGTAAACATTCCCTATGATGTAACATGCACCTGTGTCTTGCCCTGAGGAATAGCCATTGCACCTTCTTCATTATTAAGAGAGGAAAAGAATAGTCCATATGAGTCCCGTCAGAATCCAGGAGCGTGTCTTCCCAAATGCAAACATTTTCAATGATGTAATATGCACCTGCGTCTTGCCCTGAGGAATCGTCATTAAATTTTCCTCGTGATTAACGGTAAAAAAAATAGTCCGTATGGGCCCGCTCAAAGTGCCTACGGGGATACATAGTATCCCCGTAGTCACATATAGTATATGCTATTGAGAAAAATTATGCGTGTTTGAACTTTACTTTCTAAGAAGACAACGGGCATTCAGTTCTGCCTTTCAGAGAATGTTAAAGGCAGTGTTGAATTAAATGAAAACACATTATGTGTATACGGATGTTAAAAAGGGCGTAAATCAGAAATGACTGGGTATATTTGATTTTATTTTTTACTTGATCTATTGAAAAAAAAATATAAAAAAATACGTACACTTATTCCCGTACTGCAAACATGCCAGAGGCCATAAACAGCCAATACGAGAATTTGAAAAATCAGTCGTTTGACATAGATATCACGCCGAACAAAATATATACCTTTTGCAAATAAAATTAAGTAGAAAAATTAAACAAACAATAAAAAAACACAAACTGAACAGCAAAAACATGTAAAAAAATTCAATAATAAATTTTTAAATACTTTGTTTTTCAGAGTGAGATTAGCAAAATCGATTCTTTTGTATGAGCGGGCAATGTAAGAATATTCTACATATGAAAGCAAACATATCATTTCACAAGTCTCTCCCGTCAAACGGGACACATGCTTAACTCACAACGCATTAAACGGAAAAACTGAAAAAAGAACTTTAATCTACTCAATAAGATATTTTTTATATTGTTTATGAATGAACTTAGTTAAATTGATTCTTTTATATTGTTGGGCAACATGTTCCAATTCTCCACACCAACATATCGTACGGACAGTGCACTTCTATGCCTCTGGCGCATTTCTGATATGAGTGAATTACTTCAGATGAGGTGGTTGAGTATGAATAGTACTCTGAAGCTATTTGAAACATACAAGTTGTCTTAGTCCAAGTGGTGCTAAAATACTAGTACACGAGTAAACCAAACTTGCAACTTGGAGCTTAGATATTTTTGAAACATTTAAAACTTTTGCTAGGCGGGATGAATCACTTGCAGAGAAATTATTTGAAAATATGGTTTTTACTCCCTGATTTTGTATTACTTGGACTTTATCTTTTATCTGACAGTGACTTAAAAAAATCACTGTCAGGCCTTTTATGCCAAATATCAATTTGGAACTTTCAGAAAAATGATAAGGTAGATAATCAAAAAGGGAATATTTGCATGCTACCACTACTGCTACAACTACCACCACTACTACTGCTACCACTACTTCTACTGCTACCACACTCTTCCATCCATTATATTGAGGTAAAATTTGAACTAGATCAAAAGACACTTTGTACATGTACATTGTCAAAAAAGTGTCTCAAATCAAGATCTAAATTGTTTTGTAAGGTTCTGGAATTTAGGCTAAGAGATTGGTTAGATAAAGAGGAAGTACTTAGCCCGATGCAAGCGGGATTCAGATCAACATTCAGCACTGTTGACCCTATTTTTACTTTGGATGTATTGAGAAGGAAATATACTAGAGGAAAAAATGGTCGGCTATTCGTAACTTTTTTAGACCTGAAAAGTGCTTTTTATTCGGTAAATAGGAGGTTGTTAATTGAGAGTTTGTTAGAAATAGAGTTGCCGTCTTGCTTTGTAGCAATAATAGCAGATATGTATCGGAGGGTGAAATTTGTTGTGAAGGTTATGGGAAAATTTTCTAGGCTAGTTACGTCTCATGTGGGTGTGAAACAAGGATGTACTTTATCTCCTAAGCTTTTCTCCTTGTTTGTTAATGATTTCGATAAATTTTTGAAAAATAATGGAGCCCCTTATGTATCTTTGGATTGGTTTAGGCTATCATGCATGTTATTCGCGGATAGCAGAGATAATCTTCAGAAGCATTATTTTTATTTAGATAATCTAAATAAAAAATTATTTAGAAAAGAAGGATTTCGAGTTGAACGCTAAGAAATCAGTAGTATTAGTATTTAGGAGTAAAGAAGATGTTGATTCAGAGGTTCATTTTCATTTTGGAGGAAAGGTCTTAGAGGTTAAAAAGAACTGATTTATTTGGGTGTTAAGTTTAGTGCACTAAGGGGAATGTCTAGGCATGTAGAAGATTGTAATTTAAGGGGTAATGGGCTAATAAATATGCTTTTGAGAAGTAATTTAAATCAACTAGCTGATACGGTGATCCTGAAAAGAGTTTTCCAGACAAAAGTAGCTTCTAGTCTACATTTGAGTTCTGGGGTTTAAGGTTTTGCTAAAGCAGCTAAGCTAGAAGTAGTTCAGCTAAGATATTTTAAGAGAATTTTAGGCCTTTTAGTTCGGTGGTACTGAAAGCAGATTTGGGGCTTTTCTCTTTGAGAAGTGTAAAATTGCTTAGAATGGTAAAATTCTTGAAGAAGATAATTAGGCTACCAAGAGTTCTGCTTCTTAAGTCAGCTTATTTGGAGAGCTTGAAGGACAGTAGACGGGATTCATGGCCAAATCAGGTCAAGAAAATACTGGACCTTTGTGGACTTTCGGAGATGTGGAATGAAGGAAAATACCCTATAGGTGATACCGTGTCAGTATGGAAGGAAGTTCAGTGAACCCTAAATGACCAATAAATCCAAGAGTATCCAGCTCATAAGAACCAATCTATGTCTTTGAGGTTTTACTCCCAAGCCAAAGACGGTTGGGGGGAGGAGGTTTATTTTAAATTTGGGTTGAATAAAGAGGATTTGAAGAATTTGTTGTTGATAAGAGGGGACAGTTTGGATTTAGGTGAGAGAAGAAAATTTTTGGGAAAGTTTAGGCTGGCGATGACACAACAGGCCGTTTATTATTGCTGTTAGAGAAGGGGGGAGTGGCCAAACTCTTGTTTGTTGTAATTTTTGTTTGTTTTAAGTTTTATTTGCATATTCAATTTAGGTTTTACTCGTTTCAAGATTTATTTATTAATTTATATAATACACGTTATATGTTTGTTTACTATGATTGTTTATCTATTTTCTATTTGTTTTGGGTTTCATTTATTCTTTAATAGTAATTTCTGGTCGTTTTGAGTTTGAAATTATTATAGATTTTTATCTCTGCTTATCTTAAGTTTAATATAGCCTTTACTTTCCTTTGAAAAACTCCTTAAAGTTTTTTTTTTAATAATTTCTTTTCGTTTTGGATTGCCAAAGTTTCAAGTTTTTTGAAATTCAGCCCTGGAAGTATAGTTGTTTGGCCTTTAGACTATTTTGAACAAAATGGCTATCTCAAAATTTTGACTGGATGCCTTAGAGGAAATGGCGGTAGGGGAGAGGGTGGCTAGTTGCCGTTTGATCACGTTTGACTCCTAAAATAGAACTAGAACTTTCCAATTTTAGCCAAGTAGGCCCCCTCTGGAATGTATACAAACGCCCCTTCCAAAAGAACCTTATATGCACCCGGGGCATATATTACAACACTTACCTTCAGGCTCTGTGGTTGTGTCAACCCCAGAGTTTTGTTATGTAATCTTTGGTCTATTTTTAACAAAATAACAATCCCAGAAACTTGATTGGAAGCATTTGGGGGGAATAGGGAGGAGGGCTAGTTACTCTTCTTGTTCCTTTTATCCATAAGAATGGAACTATAGTTTTCATTTTACTACAAGTGACCCCCCTCCGAAGTTTTTGAAGACAACCCCTTCCATAAGAACCCTATATGCCCTCGGGACATAACTTAAAACACTTGCCCCCGGGCTCTGGGATTCTTGTTGACCCTGAAGTGTTTGTTATTTGATCTTTGGACTAACTTGAACAAAATTGATTTCTCTAAATTTTGATCAGATGCATTTGCAAGAAAACGGTTTGGGAGGAGCTAGCTGCCCTCCAATCATTTTTGACTCTTCAAAACGGCACTAGTCTCTCTGAGTTTCAATCAGCTGATCCCCTAATGAAGTTTATACGATCATCCCTTCCGTAAAAACCATATATGCCCCAGGGCATAACTTTCAACCCCTGCCGCCTGGCTCTGGGGGGTTTTGTTGACCCCTGAGTTTGTTATCCGATCTTTGAACTCTTTTAAACGAACAGACTATCTCAATGTTTTATCAGTTGCATTTTTTGAAAAGTCGTTTGGGTGGGCTAGTTGCTCTTCGATCATTTTTTAGTCTTAATAAGGGTACCAGAACTTCTAATTTCCAAACAAATGAGCCTCCGCTGAAGTTCATAAGACCACCTCTTCCATAGATATAGATACAGATATATCGTGTATTTCCAAAGCCCAAGAGCCATATACACACAAAAATTTATGAAAGATAAAGAAATCACAACATAACAAATTACGAAACATACATTAACATGATACACAGCAAAAAATAATTTATAGTAATTTATCGAGAAAATAAATGTAATTCCATATAATCATATAATTAATAATAATTAATTGTAAAAACGTTTCCTTCTTTCTAAGCCCTTCTCTATGTACGCACCAATACGAAATATTGTGGTTGGATTACTACTTTGTAAAATACCAGGAAGCAGAAAAATAATCCCATGTAAGTAATTTTCCCTTAAATCAGAGAGCACCTGGCACTTTCGGAGAAAATGGTCCAAATCTTCGTCCTCATCAAGGAGGCACACTTGTGCCTCTATAAAGAGGCGACCCACCACAATGTTAAGCGATTTCAGGTCCTAGAGGTCGCAGAGAGACGGCGGTAATTGCATTTTGTAGCCCAAGCTCAAACTAAGAAACTTGCAAAATTTCATCCTCCTCCGACTTTATCTTCATGGGGTAAACTGGGCCGGAAGTTTGAACCCTCCCACCACAGCCCCCCTTTAACGTTGTCCGATTGGGCTGAAATTTAGAGGTTAAGCTTTCCTTGGGCCTGGGAGCTTATCGTCGAAATTTCAGCTCAATCTGATCACTCCTTCCCTGTTTTCAAAAAACCAAATATAGCCACTTAAAATTCATCATTTCTTTTTTTTCTTAGCCACGCCTACAGGCCACAGTTGGCAACTGATCCGGGTGAATGATGACTCATTCGAAGCAGAATTCGACCTGTTAGGGCCTTTTGATATTTTCAGACCGAAAAAATTATCCCCCGAATTTACATTTACGAAAAACCTCGTTTTCTTATAAGAACCCACTATAAGCGGGCTAGCCCGCTTATAGCCCGCGAAAACGCGGGCTCGTTTTCCTATAAGAGCCCGCAAGCGATTTCCGGTCCTAGCGGTCGTAGAGAGACAGCGGTAATCGCATTTTGTAGCCCAAGCTCAAACTAAGAAACGTGCAAAATTTCACCCCCCTCAGACTTTATTAAAGAGGCACACTTGTGCCTCTATAAAGAGGCGACCCACCACAATGTTAAGCGATTTCAGGTCCTAGATGCCGCAGAGAGACGGCGGTGATCGCATTTTGTAGCCCAAACTCAAACTAAGAAACGTGCAAAATTTCATCCTCCTCCGACTTTGTCTTCATGGGGTAAACTGGGCCGGAAGTTTCGACCCTCCCACCACAGCCCCCCTTTGACGTTGTCCGATTGGGCTGAAATTTAGAATTTAAGATTTACTAGGGCCCGGGAGCTTGTCCTCGAAATTTCAGCTCAATCCGATCACTTTTTCCCTGTTTTCAAAAAACCAAATATAGCCACTTAAAATTCATTTCTCTTTTTTTTTTTTTTTTGTTATCCACGCCTACATGCCACAGTTGGCAACTGATCCGGGTGAATGAGGACTAATTCGAAGCAGAATTCGACCTGTTAGGGTCTTTTGATATTTTCAGACCGAAAAAATTATCCCCCGAATTTACATTTACGAAAAACCTCGTTTTCCTATAATAGCCCATGTTAATTTTTCCCACCACAACCCCCTTTAACGTTGTCTGATCGGGCTGAAATTTAGAGGATAAGCTTTCCTGGGGCCTGGGAGCTTATCCTCGAAATTTCAGCTCAATCTGATCACTCCTTCCCTGTTTCCAAAAACCAAATATCAAGTTTTGTGGGAATTTGCTTTGCGAAAATTGATTCCATTTACTAAAAAACTATTACAATTGTGTCTCATTAGTCCAGCGGTTGATACTTCAGACTGTCAGGCGGAATACCCGGGTTCGATTCGCCGTCAGAGCAAATTTTTTTATATACTGAATTTAAACTTTAAAAAGAAACTCAGTTTCTTTTTTAAATTATTTGAAAAAAATTACGTTTTCTAAAGAGTTAAAGAAGCTGAGTTACAAGGTCAACCCTTAAAACGTACAGGGATTAGGAGGCACCCTGTACGACGTGATTTGAGTATTCAGGAATTAAAAGCCTTAACACAAGAATGTTCAAGAGCGGGGGGTTTGGGGGGCGGCAGCCCCCCAACTTTAACTCCTGACACGATCAGCTAACAGTTAGTCAAGCAATAATAAGTAATAAACTGTACAAAAAACGTGCAGAAATTATTTGAAAAAAACTACGTTTTCTAAAGAGTTAAAGAGGCTGAGTTACAAGGTCGAACCTTAAAACGTAGAGGGATTAGGAGGCACAGTTGGGGGGCTGCCGCCCCCCAAACCCCCTGCTTTCGCAGCCTTTAAATATAAAAAAAAGTTTTTTAAACTGAAAGTAAGGAGCGACATTAAATCTTAAAACGAACAGAAATTATTCCGTATATGAAAGAGGCTGTGCCCTCCTCAACGCCTCGCTCTTTACGCTAAAGTTTTTTGTTGTTTTAAAAAATAAAGTTGTGAGACAGAGTCAAATCTTGTATTTTTCCAAGCTTTCTAGGTAATCAGGCCATGAATTGGCGTCTGGAGCCCCCTGAGTATTTCCTTTTTCATTTCCAATATCAGTCCTTATATAACCCCAAAACTTCTTAAAATCTTTAATTCCAAAATCATCTGCAATATCCAGTTTCTTCTTATTCTTAAACTCTTTTTTTTCCTTTTTATTAACCTTTTATAATCTCTTCTTTTACCTTTATATTCGGCTAATCTTAAACTTTGCTCTTCAGTTCTATCACATTCTTTTAAATGACTCAATAAATATCTGAACTTTTCTTTCATTAACTTACATTCCAAATCAAAATAATGCTCTTTTTTTCTTTTTTGTCAGATTACACGATACTGCACAACTGCAAATTATTTCACTTAACTCCATAATTATACCATGTATATCTTTTCCATCTTCTTCTAACGCTTTCAACTTATTTGTTACATGCAACTTCATAAGCTCCCTTTTAAATGTTTCAAAATCATTATCGGTTAAAACATATCTAATTCGTTTTCCTAAGCCTTCTAATCTAAGCTCCCCTTACATAAATTTCTAACTCGAAGACCATCATCCTGAAGCTTCCCAGTCTTCAACTCAAGCTTAATAGCTCTATGATAGGATCCAACTAAATCTAGTACATCCATATCAATCAATTCAGGTGCAAACTTCGTTTTAATCAGCGCATAATCTACAACACTTGGAGTTGGGCCAGAAAGGCAAGTAAACTCGCCCAGACCCTTATCATTTCCAAACCTTCCATTCGCAATGATCAGATCATGTTCCCCACAAAGCGCCAGGAGCTTTCTTCCCCAAACATATATTTTTCTTTTTTCATCCTTATTACTTCGCGGTATTCTACAACAAATAGGGACCAAATCTCCTATATCTGGGATTAATAAATCTGGAACCTCAACCTCAACACCGGTACAAGCATTAAAATCCCCATCAAAACGCACTCAAAATCACTATAACTTTCTTGTATTAGTGATAGTTCATCATCTAAATTTCCCAAGTATTTTCTCGACTATACGAACTATTTTGTGGGGGGATATACACAACACCCAAAATTAATCTCTTCCCACATTTAAAACAAATACGCAGCCAAAGTAAGCTTTCAGATCTACTATTAACTCTTTCATAACCATCAATAGCTGATGATTTAATCAAAACCAAAATACAACCATAATGTCTATTATTTCTTGCTGGTTTACGCACAACCTGTTCAACCCAATACCCTGGGAGAGGTGATATAGGAGAATGAACGTTCCATGTTTCAATAAACGAAATCACATCAAATGAAAGTAATTCATCATATAAATAAGGCAACTTATCACGTAGTCCTTGTATGTTCCATGACACTAAACTCAGTATAAGGCTCTTTAATTCCTATGCGTCTACGCTTTCTGTCAGTGCATTAATATCACTAGCCTATTCTTGGAGTTTCTCGTTCCTGGCCTCTGTCGGGGAAAAGGCAAAATGGTAATACTCACGACTGCGACTATTAATATTTGTTAGCACTCGCTGTCTATAATCAACAAAATCATGGGAAAAACCACTGCGAGGTCTTCTGTTAAGTCCTTTTCTTGGAGAATGGTTTCCTCTGGGTGCCACGTTACGAGTGTCTGGTCGATGTAGATCATTAGGACTAATAACAGCATTAGCAGGTCTTTTAGTTGCCGATACTGTTGATGGTATCACTGTCTCGGCATCACTATCACTGGCATCACTATCTAGCCCCATCGGGATAACAGCAGGGTCATTTGGGAGCCTAGCACTAGGAGGTGGACCAAGATTTTTAACTGGCACCAAGTTACTTTTAACCTCAATCACAGTCTTTCCATCGCACCTGAATAGTCGGCCTTCGATAAACAACTTGTCACCTCGTAACTTTGCATCACGACAGTCGTTCTGTGCAAGATTCATAATTTCCTTTAAGTGTTCTCTTGTTTAGCCGTGTAACTGGGGCCATCGATAGACCTACCTTTCTCAATAAGGAACTATTTCTTAAGATGTAGTCTCTGATTTAGACCAAGTTTAGCTTCACTACTAATGGCCCTGATTTCAATCTAAATATGTCACGTACATCACCTCGACTTATTTCGAGAGATGGCATAGTACGGTTTAATAAATCCATTATTTCTTGCTTCACAGTGTACTCGCCAATGTGTTGAGGGGTATAATTATATATAATCAAATTTGTTCTTTTCTTCTCTGCTTCGAGCTGGTTGGCTCGTTCGTATGTGATTACAAGGTCTGATTTCATATTTTCCAGCTCTTTTTTAATTTCTTCATTTGTCTTAGCATTGCTAGATAGCTGTGTACTAATGTTATTCATCTGTACTTGTAAGGCAGCAATGCTATCCAAAAGTCCAGGAATTGCATTAACTTTCTCCGAAAGCGCTGGTAATAAATTCAGTTTGAAATTTATCTCTCGAAAAAACTGGACATTTTGCATTTTCTCGGCCTCTATTGTTTGGTTTGTCATTTTCACACTTTGAATCTTATCGATGTACAAATGTAATCCGTAATTTGATCTAGTATCGTAATTAAATAAAAAAACAAGTTTTTTAAACTGAAAGTAAGGAGCGACATTAAAACTTAAAACGAACAGAAATTATTCCGTATATGAAAGGGGCTGTCCCCTCCTCGACGCCTCGCTCTTTACGCTAAAGTTTGACTCTGTCTCACAACTTTATTTTTTAAAACAATAAAAAACTTTAGCGTAAAGAGCGAGGCGTTGAGGAGGGGACAGCCCCTTTCATATACGGAATAATTTCTGTTCGTTTTAAGTTTTAATGTCGCTCCTTACTTCAGTTTAAAAAACTTGTTTTTTTTATTTAATTTCTGATCGTTTTTTAGTTAATGCAGCTTTTATTTTGGTTCGCCGTCATTGAATAAGTAAACAAAATTTGCATAAAAATTTTACTTTTCTTTTGCTAAATGGCTGTCTCTAAATTTGGTTCTGACGTAATTTACAAATTAACTTACGTAACGAACTTCTATATACGTATATTTTTCTTCTGGCAAAAAATACAAAGTTGCAGATTTTTGCAGATATGAGCTTGAAACCTATGTTATAGGGTTTTCTGATACGCTGAATCTGACGGTGTGATTTTCATTAAAATTTTTTCACTTTTAGGGGATGTTTCCCCCCTCTTTAAAAAATCAGGTAAGTTTTCTCAGGCTCATAGCCTTTGATGAGTAATACTAAACTTAAAAAAATTCATATATTTAGAATCAGCATTATAAGCCCATTCTTTTGATACATTTATTGACATCAAAGTTCCGTTTTTAAAAGTTTGGCTTACTATTGAGCCGTATCGCTTGTTTTTTTTTTTTTTTTTTTTTTTTTTTATTACGTATATGTTATTACGTATATGATGGGGTTCTCCCCTTAGTCAATACCACGCTCTTTACGATAAAGGTTGAAAAAATTTTTAATTCACACACCCCTGAATCACAAAGGCCGTTTAATTAGAATAGATAGCTCTTTTGAAAGCACTAAAAAAAACTATAGCGTAAAGAGCGAGGTATTGACTTGGGGGAGAACCCCCTCATATACGTAATAATTTCTGTTCATTTTAAGTTCTAATGTTGCTTCTTACTTTCAGTTGAAAAAACTTGTTTTTTTTTTAAATTTAATTTCTGATCGTATTTTAAATAATGCTTGGAAATCCGGTGCCCCCTTCATAGAAATGTCCCTTACCCCAAAGAAACATCCTCCACGGAAAGATTCTCCCGAGTAACCCCCTCTTTCAGCCCCCCCCCTACCAGAAAAAAATCCTTCCTGAAAATGTCTGTATACTTCCCAATAACCAATACAATATGTAAGCAATGGGCAAAGTTCATAACTTGCAGCCCTTCCCCTGGCAACTGTGGGGGATTAAGTCATCGTAAAAGACATATTTATTAGATTTTCGACTATGCTGAACAAAATGGCTATCTCAAAATTTTGATCGGGTGACTTTGTATAAAAATGAGCGTGGGAGGGGGCCTAGTTGCCCTCCATTTTTTTTGGTCACTTAAAAGGGCAATAGAACTTTTAATTTTCGTTCCAATGAGCCCTTCTACAATATTCTAGGACCACTGGGTCAATACGATCACCCCTGGGAAAAAGAAAAAAAAACAAATAAACACGCACCCGTGATCTTTCTTCTGGCAAAAAATGCAAAATTCCACATTTTTGTAGATAGGAGCTTGAAACCTCTACAGTAGGGTTCTCTGATACACTGAATATGATGGTGTGATTTTCATTAAGTTTCTATAACTTTTAGGGGGTCTTTCCCCCTTTTCTCGAAAATCAGCCAAATTTTCTCAGGTGCGTAACTTTTGATGGGTAGGATTTAACTTGATGAAACTTATATATTTGAAATCAGAATTAAAATCTGATTCTTTTGATGTATCTATTGGTATCAAAATTCCGTTTTTTAGACTTTCGGTTACCATTGAGCCGGGTCGCTCCTTACTTACAGTTCGTTACCACGAACTGTTTGACAAAGCAATAAGTTATTTTTCTTGTCTTCAAAAAAAGATAATCACAATTTAGGCACAAAGCCACACACAGGTAAAAATTGGTTACGCAAGCAGTCCAGATTTGATCCTAAATTTAATTAAATAAAAAAAAACAAGTTTTTTTAACTGAAAGTAAGGAGCGACATTAAAACTTAAAACGAACAGAAATTATTCCGTATATGAAAGGGGCTGTCCCCTCCTCAACGCCTTGCTCTTTACGCTAAAGTTTTTTATTGTTTAAAAAAATAGAGTTGTGTGAAAGTCAAACTTTAGCGTAAAGAGCAAGGCGTTGAGGAGGGGACAGCCCCTTTCATATGCGCGTAATTTTCGCGTAACTTTTGATGGTTAGGATTACACTTGATGAAACTTATATATTTGAAATCAGCATTAAAATATGATTCTTTTGAGGTATCTATTTGTATCAAAATACCGTTTTCTAGAGTTTCGGTTACCATTGAGCCGGGTCCCAATAACCAATACTATATTTTAACCTTTCAGCCCTCCGCCTGGGGGCTTCGAGGGATTAAGTCATCCTAAAAGACATAGTTATAATATTTTCGACCATGCTGAACAAAATGGCTATCTCAAAATTTTGATCAGATGACTTTGGGAAAAAAATGAGCGTGGGAGGGGGCCTAGTTGCCCTCCATTTTTTTTGGTCACTTAAAAGGGGCACTAGAACTTTTAATTTCCGTTCCAATGAGCCCTCCCACGATATTCTAGGATCACTGGGTCGATACGATCACCCTGGGAAAAAGAAAAAAAAACAAAAAAAACAAAAAAAAACAAATAAACACGCATCCGTGATCTTTCTTCTGGCAAAAAATGGAAAATTCCACATTTTTGTAGCTAGGAGCTTGAAACCTCTACAGTAGGGTTCTCTGATACGCTGAATATGATGGTGTGATTTTCATTAAGGTTCTATAACTTTTAGGGGGTCTTTTCCCTTTTTTCGAAAATCAGCCAAATTTTCTCAGGCGCGTAACTTCTGATAGGTAGGATTAAACTTGATGAAACTTATATATTTGAAATCAGAATTAAAATCTGATTCTTTTTATGTATCTATTGGTATCAAAATTCCGTTTTTTAGAGTTTCAGTTACCATTGAGCCGGGTCGCTCCTTACTTACAGTTCGTTACCACGAACTGTTTGATCCGATGAAATTGCTCTTAACTCTCTGAACTATGAATCAATACTGATTCAGAGTGACATAAGATACAGTCTCGAGGCACAACTTAAAACATCTACCCCTCGGCTCTGGGGGGCTAACTCGAACACAGAGTTTTCGTTACCTGATCTTCCAACTAGTTTTAACAAAATGGTAATTTCAAATTTTTCTTAGATGGATTTGGGGGGAGGCGAGGAAGTGTGAGGGCTAGTTGCCCTCCGATCACTTTTCAGTCTAAAAAAGCAAACTAAAACTTTCAATTTCCGATCAAATGAGCCCCCTTCTGAAGCTTATGCGAGCATTCCTTCCATAAAAATCTTATATGCCCCGGAAAATAGCTTAGAACTCCTGCCTCTGGTCTCTTGGGGGCTGTGTTAACCCTGAAGTCTTTGTTATCTGCTGTTTGAACTATTTTTAATAAAATGGCAATTATTGAATGTGTTTTGGGGATAAAAGGGTTTGGGGGAGCTAGTTGCCCTCCGATATCGTTTGACTCTTAAAAAGAGCACTAGAACTCCTGATTTCACATCGGGGTAGCTCCCTTCGAAGTTTATGTGACCACCCATTCCATATGAAAGTCGTTTGGGAAAAAATCAATAAATAAATAATAAAAAAAAACATTGAAACCTTATTGTCTTTAGTATAGGCAACGCTATATCGTTGCCTCTGATTTAAGTTCGATATGAATATTCAAATTAGGTTTTGAACGTTTTAAGATTTATTTATTCGTTTTAAGATATACCTGTGGTATGTTTAATGGCTAGGATTTTATTTAATTTCGGTTCGTTTTGAATTTAGTTGTTTTTTTTTAGTAGTAATTTCTGGTCGTTTTAAGTTTGAATTATTACAGGAATTTATCTTTGCTGGTCTTAAGTTTAATATGGCTCCTTACTTTTCTTTGAAAAAACTCTTTTTCGGAAATTTTATTAGATTAATTTCTGTTCGTTTCTTATTCCCAGAATTTTAAGTTTTTAAATATTCCCCATTGTAACACCAAAGTTGTTTTTTTTAGCGCCAATGTATCAAACAGTTCGTGGTAACGAACTTTTCAACAGTACGTACAGTAACGAACGTAAAGTATCAACAGTAAGGAACTGTAAGTAAGGAGCGACCCGGGTCAATGGTAACCGAAACTCTAGAAGACGGGTTTTTGATACAAATAGATACATCAAAAGAATCCGATGTCAATGCTGAATCCAAATATATAATTTTCATGAAGCTTAGTCCTACCCATCAAAAGTTACGCGCCTGAGAAAATTTGGCTGATTTTCGAAAAATGGGGGAAAGACCCCTAAAAGCTATAGAACCTTAATGAAGTCACACCATCATATTCAGCGTATCAGAGAACCCTACTGTAGAGGTTTCAAGCTCCTATCTACAAAAATGTGGAATTTTGCATTTTTTGCCAGAAGAAAGATCACGGATGCGTGTTTATTTGTTGTTTTTTTTTTTTCCTTAGGGGTGATCGTATTGACCCAGTGGTCCTAGAATATCGTGGGAAGACTCATTGGAACGGAAATTAAAAGTTCTAGTGCCCTTCTTAAGGGACCAAAAAAAATGGAGGGCAACTAGGCCCCCTCCGATGCTCATTTTTTTCCCAAAGTCACCTGATCAAAATTTTGAGATAGCCATTTTGTTCAACATGGTTGAAAATACGATATCTATGTCCTTTAGGATGACTTAATCCCCCAAAGTCCCCGAGGGGGGGCTGAAAGTTATGAACTTTACCCAATGTTTACATATAGTATTGGTTATTAGGAATTATACAAACGTTTTCAGGGGGATTTTTTCTGGTAGTAGGGGTTGGGTGGGTCGGGGGTTATGTGGGAAGATCTTTCCATATAGGAAGTTTTCATGGGGGAAGGGACATTGCTATGAAGAGGGCGCCAAATTTCCCAGCATTATTAAAAAAAAAAGATTAGAAATTCAATATAAAAAAAAAGTTTTCCAACTGAAAATAAGGTGTAACATCAAAACTTAAAACGAACAGAAAATATTACGTGTATGATTGGGTTCACCCCCTAGTCAATACCTCGCTCTTTAAGCCAAAGATTTTTTAGTACTTTCATAAGGGCTATTTATTCTAAATAACGGCCTTTGCGATTAAGAGGTCAATTTTAAAGGATTTGAACAAAATTTGAACTTTAGCTTAAAAAGCGAGGTATTGAATAGGGGGCGAGCCCCCTAATATACGTATTAAAAATATATGAATATAGAAGTTCGTTACGTAAGTTAATTCGTAAGTTACGTATATTTATTACTAATAAAAACGTCCGTAAATAAAATTAAACAAGTTTCGAGAAAGCCATTTAACCAAATAAAAGTAAAATTAATATGCAAATTTTGTTTTAATTATTCATGTACGGTGAGCCAAAATCAAAACCTACATTAATTCAAAAACGTTCAAAAATAAAAAGTTCGTTACGTAAGTTAATTCGTTAGTTACGTATATTTATTACTAATAAAAACGTTCGTAAATAAAATTAAACAAGTTTCGAGAAAGCCATTTAACCAAATAAAAGTAAAATTAATATGCAAATTTTGTTTTAATTATTCATGTACGGTGAGCCAAAATCAAAACCTACATTAATTCAAAAACGTTCAAAAATTAAATAAAAAAAACAAGTTTTTTTAACTGAAAGTAAGGAGCGACGTTAAAACTTAAAACGAACAGAAATTATTCAGTATATGAAAGGGGCTGTCCCCTCCTCAACGCCTCACTCTTTACGCTAAAGTTTGACTTTTTCACAACTCTTATTTTTTTTAAACAATAAAACACTTTAGCGTAAAGAGCGAGGCGTTGAGGAGGGGACAGCCCCTTTCATATACGGAATAATTTCTGTTCGTTTTAAGTTTTAACGTCGTTCCTTACTTTCAGTTAAAAAAAACTTGTTTTTTATATTTAATCAAAACATCAAAGCGATATATTTTCTTTAAGGTTTAGATTTCGAAGTTTAACCTCCCCCTCAAGATTCACTGAAAGTAGTCTCAAATATGTGTAGATGATTTCGGAGACCACACTGCCTTTCCTTGACGATGAATAAAAGTTCAAATAGGGATAAAATCCTTTTAATAGACAGTGATGATAATAACAGTGATAGAAATTCACAAAAACACCAGATATTGACAGTAGATGACGGTCACTGCATATGTGGCCGAAATGTTTGGTATTTTTGTGAATTTCTATCACTGTTATTATCATCACTGTCTATTAAAGTACGTGTAATGGGATAGCAGTTGCTAGCGGTCATATTCACAGTTGCAAGATATTACAATTGGAAGCAGTCATAGTTGCAATCGTATGCAGTCTCATTTGCAACCACAATGATAGCAGTAGTAGTAGTGGCACTGGAGCAGATTCAATATCTTAATACTTTTCAATTTCTTGGACACATCGAGGATCAAACACTTCCCCCTTTCCTAATGATAAATCCTGCATGTAAAATATAAACAAATTGCATAAGTAGCATTGCTTGTCCCAGTGGCTGAGGAGGCATGGCATCCAAGAGAAATAGGATCAAGGGGTTGCCATAAAAAGTTAAACTTCAATTTCTAGCTTCAATTTTCAAGGTCAAGAGATTGAGTGGCTCGGGTCGACGGAATATCCCTTGTTTTAGTATATTCTATTTCAAAACTAAATAAACCTAAAAACAAAAAATCGCTTTCCTAGAAGGATTGCTGCGTGAAAATTAAATTTTAATGTAAGGCGCACCCCCCCCCTCCTCATACTTAGTCTAATTAATATGATATTAAAAATTAAAAAAAAAATTTTAACTCCAGTTCTTCTTAATCAAAAATAAAGAGTGGCATTGGAACTTGAAATAAACATAAATTGTACTACGCATGAAGGGGATATCGCTCCACTAAAGTCCCACTCCATATGCCAAGGCTTGCCAAGGCTCCCTTTCCTGAGGCTTTAAATATAACTGCTCCCAATGACATTCCAATACTTTGATAAGCAATCAGTAAACATAATGATGTCGTGGACATTCGGAAATTCGACAGGGATACTATCTGCAGGCTAAGAAAGGTTAGTCCGCTCCTTTATTTTTAAAGAGTTTATTCTATTTATATTCCACTTTATTTATTTTCACTGTTTATTCATTTTAACTATTTTAATTTATTCTATCTAATTCTATGTATCTTTATTCAAATTAGGTTTATTGTGGTAGAACATATGGCAGAATATCGAGTTCTACCTCTGTCTTCCTTGTTGTTAGTTTGATGTGCATTGATGCTTGAGGTTAGTATGAGATTAATATGGTTAATATGAGGTTCATGTGGTTATATGAGGTTAATATGGTTAATATGAGATTAATATGAGCACGCTAAAATACAAGAAGACACCTAGCAAAAGAAAAAAACAACAATAACATTGTTGTTCTTGATTTTTGTTTCAGATTAGCAAATATTAATGCAAAATTAATACATTTAGATATAAAGAAATGTCCAACAGTAAAGATACTGGCTAAAATCAAACAGTTCGTGGTAACGAACTGTAAGTAAGGAGCGACCCGGCTCAATGGTAACCGAAACTCTAAAAAACGGGATTTTGATACCAATAGATACATCAAAAGAATCAGATTTTAATTCTGATTTCAAATATATAAGTTTCATTAAGTTTAATTTTACCCATCAAAAGTTACGTGCCTGAGAAAATTTGGCTGATTTTCGAAAAAAGGGGGAAAGACCCCCTAAAAGTTATAGAACCTTAATGAAAATCACACCATCATATTCAGCGTATCAGAGAACCCTACTGTAGAGGTTTCAAGCTCCTATCTACAAAAATGTGGAATTTTCCATTTTTTGCCAGAAGAAAGATCACGGATGCGTGTTTATTTGTTTGTTTGTTTGTTTGTTTGTTTGTTTGTTTTTTTTTTTTTTCCCAGGGGTGATCGTATCGACCCAGTGGTCCTAGAATATCGTGGGAGGGCTCATTGGAACCGAAATTAAAAGTTCTAGTGCCCTTTTTAAGTGACCAAAAAAAATGGAGGGCAACTAGGCCCCCTCCCACGCTAATTTTTTTCCCAAAGTCACCCAATCAAAATTTTGAGATAGCCATTTTGTTCAGCATGGTCGAAAATATGATAAAAATGTCTTTTAGGATGACTTGATCTTCCAAAGTCCCCAGGGGGAGGGCTGAAAGTTATGAACTTTACTCAATGTTAACATATAGTATTGGTTATTGGGAAGTATACAGACTTTTTCAGAGGAGATTTTTTTCTGGTAGGTGGGGAAGGAGAGGGCCGGGGGCTATATGGAAGGATCTTTCCATGAAGGAAGTTTTCATGGGGGAAGGGACATTGCTATGAAGGGGGCGCCGGATTTCCCAGCATTATTAAAGAAAAAGATCAGGAATTAAATAAAAAAAACAAGTTTTTCAACTGATCAACTGATTGTGATTAAGAGGTTATTTTTAAAGAACTGGAAAAAAAATTCGAACTATAGTTTAAAGAGCAGGGTATTGACTAGGGGGCGAACCCCCTAATATACGTGTTAAAAATTTATGAATATAGAAGTTCGTTACGTAAGTTAATTCTAGGTTACGTATATTTATTACTAATAAAAACGTTCGTAAATAAAATTAAACAAGTTTCGAGAAAGCCATTTAACCAAATATAATATGCAAATTTTGTTTTAATTATTCATGTACGGTGAGCCAAAATCAAAACCTGCATTAATTCAAAAACTTTCAAAAATTAAATAAAAAAAACAAGTTTTTTAAACTGAAAGTAAGGAACGACGGTAAAACTTAAAACGAACAGAAATTATTCCGTATATGAAGGGGGCTGTCCCCTCCTCAACGCCTCGCTCTTTACGCTGAAGTTTGACTTTCTCACAACTCTATTTTTTTAAACAATAAAAAAACATTAGCGTAAAGAGCGAGGCGTTGAGGAGGGGACAGCCCCTTCATATACGGAATAATTTCTGTTCGTTTTAAGTTTTAACGTCGTTCCTTACTTTCAGTTTAAAAAACTTGTTTTTTTTATTTAATGACATCAAGGAATCGGCTCAGCAACAAGGAATAAAGAGGATAGCGTAATGTGGAAATTTTAAGACAAAGAATTGTAGAGAAAGCTAATTGAATATTTAGGCTATATGTCTATTAGCCGTCCTCAGTGTAACAAAAGTAGATACATTTTAAGACCACACTGGCTATGCATGACATATGAAACTAAGAGAGGAAAGAAAATATAAATGAAAAATAAAATAAAAAAAAGGTGAGAAAACGAGGATTTTGTCAGCCAGTGGCAAAACATGAAAACGAAAAACAAGCAAATATTTCGACAAGTACCTCCGCCAAGTCGTCCTCAGTGCTAAACAACAAAGAAAAAAAAAAACACCAACGGGAATCTAAACTTTCGAAGTTTACCCGACAATGAGAAGTTAAAAAATCAAAGTATAACAGAAAAAAATATCTTATCTAGTTTTGATGCAGTTTCTATGTACACTTCATGCTATGTCCGTAAATGTGAGCAGGCCTTACAAAGAAAATTAGAGGAAAATTCCGCTTGGTCAGGTTACAAACTTTGGAAATTGACACAGTAATAACGCTTGTTCGTCCTTGCAACAAGTTTTCTTCGTATTTTAAGTTCCGAGAATTTTTTTTCCTTCAGAGCATGGGCCTATTCATGGGCACTGTTTTGTCTCCTTATTTGGCAAATTTTTACATGGCTTTCATAGAACAATCTGCTTTCAATAGTTTCCACTTAAAACACTTTATCTGGTTAGGTTTCGTTGATAATATCCTTTCTGTTTGGGAACATGGGTAGGACTCTCTAAGAGATTTTTTGACACATTTGAACTCTTTTGATTCGAATCTCCAGTTCACAATGGAACTGGAAGATTCAGGAAAGCTGCCTCTCTTGGATGTTTGATTATAAAAAATACTCCTAGCCTTGAATTTTCTATATACAGAAAGCCGACCCATAATTATCGGGGTCTACATTTCTCTTCAAATCACCCCCCCCCCCCTTCTGTGAAAAGAGCGGTAATAATCTCTTTAGTCGACAGAGTTTTAAAAATCTGTTCACGTAATTATGTAAATTCTGAATTAAACTATATCAAAGATATTCTATTCTGCAGTGGTTACCCAATAAACCTTATTGGAAATATCATAGATAGACGAATAAAAAGATAAAACAAGAAAATTGGGAGGCGTCCCCTTTGATCCAGTTATTCCGGCAATTGAGAAAAAAAATTTCACCATTTTACCACACATCTCAAAACTTAGCGATAAACTTGGAAAAATTCTAAATAAACATAATCTCTCTGTTTCTTGCAAAACTGAACAAAAAGTTGAACATTTTTTCAACTCAGGAAAAGATAATTTTGACCCTGTATTGGGTAGTGGTGTCTACACAATCCCGTGTTCATGTGGGAAATTTTACATTGGTAGGATCCATCAACAACTTGGTGAATGTTTGCATGAACACAAAATTTCAATAGATAAGTCCCTGAGATTAGAAAATAAAAATGACAACTTTGATTCGGCGTTGGCCCTGCATATATTTGAAAATCCGACACATCTGGTTTTTTTGACGAGGCAACCTTAATATCTACTGTAAATGGCCTACCACAATCTCTTAAAGAGGTAATTGAGATAAAAAAAAATACATAAACAGAAATTTGGCTATAAATACAGACACTGGAGATATTGCATTAAGCCCAATTTATAACAATTTAATTTTAAAAGACTCAATCAATATTTTCGCCCAGTCTAACTTAAGAGAATCTATTGTATATCTAACGAAAACCGGAACTGTAGACCAGCTAAAACTACTGCAAGGCAAAGGATTCTTGTTCAATCATCTTGGTAAATTCTTTTTTCATTGACTCCTGCCTGGTTTTTATTTAGTGTCTGTTCTGTCGTTGTCGGGTAAACTTCGAACGGTTATATATATATATATATATATATATATATATATATATATATATATATATATATATATATATAATATATATATATATATATATATATATATATATATATATATATATATATATATATATATATATATATATATATGTATATATATGTATATATATATATATATATATATATATATATATATATATATATATATATATATATATATATATATATATATATATATATATATATATATATATATATATATATATATATATATATATATGTGTGTATATATGTATGTATATGTATATATATATATATATATATATATATATATATATATATATATATATATATATATATATATATATATATATATATATATATATATGGACCTCCTAGACAAAGGCATAGAACGCTCTGCTAAGCTTATTATGAAGAAGTGTAACAGTGTTTTGTCTCCTGAAGAATTTGGGCAACCCAAGACGTCATTTGCCTATGGTTGCATTAAGTACGTAGAGTTGTCAAGAGATAGGAAGGCAGATTATATGTATTCAGTTGACAAGGTAATATTGTTGATATTCGTCATCAAGTGCTTCCTAAAGATATTGATATTTTTCAACAAAAATCTCGACCGTTTAGCACAAGTAAACTAATAAACTTTAAATGCAGCCGTTGGCCAGTCGACAGTTCTCTCACCTCTCATCCCAGAAGATTAAGAATGTATATATCGTGCTCAATTTGGGTACAATATGGGCATTTTTGGAGAAACAAGCTTCAAAGCCCCTCACCACTTCCCTCTCACAGATAACTCCGTACGCTTCCCTTCTTAGAAGAATTTTGTCTGGCAGCATTAGTGCTTTTGCTTCCGATTCTGGAAAACTTTTCACATGATTCGTGCAGTAATGATTCGGATTACGCTTAAAGATTCTTTGAAAATAAGGGCTCATTTAGGTGTATTCTATACTTCATCTCTTTTATATGTAAATAGGCAATATGTAAATGAACGCTGGGGAATCTGGCAGTTCACACAAATATGACATAATAGGCAATATTACATCATCTGGCCTCCCCCAGGCCATTCAGCGTGTCCTCAGGTGGCGATAGGGGAACGCTCTACAGATATGTAGGGTACCTCCATAGGAGGCACGGACCAAGGGGGGACCTTGTCCCTGGGGGTCCATAATAGAAACTGGGGCACCTTCGCCCGGGGTCATAAATACAGGCGGAGGAGGAAGAAGGCCCCTCAAATGTACACTCAAAAGGGCCCACTGGTTTGTCCACAAGTCCCATGAGTTGCAAACCTTCTCCCAGTAATGGGTTAAATTGCATGGTGATGCAAAACACCATCGCGAGAGGATCCTCTATTGGAGGACAACTGCGGCAGGGCGTAAGATCCAGATCTATGGACAACGGCCTCTGCAAAGGGCTGCCTCGACCTTTTCGGGGTACCTGCAAGACTGGGGACCTTGCGGTCAACTCTATTCCCACTTGAGGAGTGGCGCCCCTCGAGGAAATTATAGCCTAGTAAACGACACAGCATTCGCACGGGATTCTGACTAATGGACAATTTTTCTGGGCTTAGTATGTTTTGATGGGCGTCATTGGGCTGAAAAACCTCTTCCTATCTAATTTATCTATTATGGGTTGCCTCCCCGTAGTAGCATAATATTTGTAGGCATGAATATATAATGAGTCGGAGGTAATAGGCTTGAGACTGTATGTGCAGGATTTCGACTCTTGTTGATAGAAGAGCATCGCCAAGTGCTGAAAACCATGTTGTGACCAAGATGGGCCCAGGATTGCACAAAGCCTTCGTTCATACTGGAGGTCCCAGGGACTTCTTGCTGTCCGGTTCTAAGCCGGCTTAAGCACTTCGGTGTAGACTTGAGAAGATATGTGATCCCAGTCCTGCACTGGTATCCGGGATCATTGCTTTTCCTGAGGCGAAAATAATTTCAATGATTTAAAGAACATGAAAATTGGAACTTGGAATGTTACGACGTTAAAAAATGACCATCGTATCGACATTTTGACTGACGAATTCAGACAATTTGAACTGGATTTATTAGGAATTTCAGAAACTCATATCCCAGGGGTAGGAAGCATGAAATTGGGTGATATAGAATTTGTTTACTCATGCAGGAAGGATGGGGTACATAGACAGGGAGTAGGGCTCACGATGAATAAGGAAGCTGCTAAGTCTTGTTTAGGATGGGAAGGTATTAATAATAGAATACTAATTGCTCATTTTATGACTAGAAAGTTCAGGGAATCGGTTATAGTAGTATACGCCCCTGTAGAACCGACTGACAAAGATACTAGTGACTCAGATGAATTTTACTTACAGTTACAGGAGCAAATAGACAGGGTCCCAAGTAGAAATATGATGTTATTACTGGGAGATTTTAACGCCCAGGTTGGTAGAAATAGGGATAGATGGTATCCCAGCCTAGGTAAATTTGGTGTAGGAAAAGAAAACAGTAATGGATACAGACTTTTGCAATTTTGTAGGTATAACAATCTAGTTATAACCAATACGGTGTTTGGTCATAAAATGGCTCATAAGTTAACATGGTATTCACGTGACGGTAAGACAGCAAACCTTATTGATTATGTTATAGTAAACCGAAGACTGGCAGGATCAATACAAGATACTAGGGTATATAGGAGTGCTGTTATTGATGTTAAAAGTAAAGATCACCATCTAGTAGTGTCAAGGGTTAATCTAAAGCTGAAATATCGGAAGGGTAACAACCTCCCGGGAAGTTATGATGTTGGTAGACTCCAGGATGAGAATTTAAGAGAAACTTTCCAGGAACAGTTGAATACTAAACTTGAGAGTTTAAAATTTGATAATGTGGAAGATGGTTGGAATGATTTTAGAAGAATAATTTGTGAAGTTGCTGAAGGTGTATTAGGGAAGAAAGCTAGAACTGCAGCTAAGAATATTAGTGAAAAAGCTTTATGTTTAATAGAAAGGAGAAAGGACTTGTACAAAAATTATCTGAGTGATAGATCGTATGAAAACAAAAGAAATGTAAAGAAAGTGGAGAAAGCATTAAAATATGAACTAAGGAGGTGTGAAGTGGAGGCCATGGATAAAATTGCCGAGGATCTGGAAGATGCAGCTAGACGGCATAATAGTAAAATATTGTACTGGCACGTTAACAAATTGAGAGGTAGTAGTCAATCCGGACTTGGCCCAGTTAAAGATAGGAATGGGGTCACAATTAGCGATAAGGAAAAAACTAAAGAGAGATGGGCCGAACATTTTGAGAATTTGCTAAACCGAGATAGAGTTGCAGGAAAAAATATAGAGGAAAATGAAAAAGTTTGTGATACCTTGGATGTGAAGGAAGATTTGTTTTGTGAGGAGGAATTAGCAACAGTACTAAAAGGATTAAAGAATAATAAGGCTCCAGGTGCTGATAGGGTGGTAAATGAGTTTCTTAAATATGGTGGCTCTGAGGTTAGAAATAAGTTACTGAAAATTATGAATATGATTTTCGAAAAAGGGGAAGTACCTAACGATTTTAGGAAAACCTTAATTAAGCCACTTTATAAGAAAGGTGATAAAAGTGAGTGTGTTAATTATCGAGGCATTAGTCTGGTCTCTGTAGGTAGTAAATTACTTAGTAATATGACACTTTTTAGACTGAGAGATGCTGTAGACAAAGTTTTAAGAGAAGAGCAGTGCGGTTTTAGAAAAGGTAGAGGATGTGTCGACCAAATTTTCACTCTTAGGCTAATAATTGAGAAGTGCCTGAGCTTTCAAACACCTTTGGTCCTCAGTTTTATAGATTATGAGCAAGCGTTCGATTCTGTTGATAGAAGAGCTTTAGTAAAGGTTTTATCCTTGTATGGTATACCAGACAAATACATTAAAGTGATTAGTGCTATGTACGAGAATAACACTGCTGCGGTTAAGGTAGGCAATGAGGTTAGCGGCTGGTTTTGTATTAAATCAGGAGTTAAGCAGGGTTGTGTTCTATCTCCCTTTGTATGGATTATTTTGATGGACTTTGTTTTAAGGAGCACAGGAAAGGCAATGGGAGACCACAGAATCAAATGGAGAGGAAAAAGTCTCCTGGACTTGGATTATGCTGATGATTTAAGCATCCTAGATGAAAGTGTGAGCAAAATGAATGAAGTTTTAGAGGTTTTGCGAGTTCAGGGTGCTAGACTTGGTTTGAAAATTAATGTTAGGAAGACTAAGTCACTAAGTCTAGGAATAAGTGAAGATGAAAAGGTGACGTTGGGTAATGAAAAGATTGATCAGGTGGGCAGCTTCACTTACCTTGGTAGTATTATTAGTAAAGATGGTGGGAGCAGTGAAGATGTTAAATACAGAATAGCCAAGACTCAGGGTGTTTTTTCACAGTTAAAAAAAGTCTGGAAGAATAGGAAGATAAGTCTGCAAACCAAGATTAGAATATTAGAAGCTACAGTGATGACAGTGGTCAAATATGGCTCTGAAGCATGGACGCTCCGAAAAGTGGATGAAGATCTGCTAGATGTTTTCCAGAGAAATTGCTTAAGGATTGTTCTGGGTACCAGGCTGACTGACCGTATTTCAAACAATAGGCTATACGAAAAATGTGGTTTAATACCGCTTTCTAGGGCTATAATGAAAGAAAGGTTGAGGTGGCTAGGGCACGTTGTGCGGATGAAGGATGACAGATTGCCGAAGATTGTCCTTTTCGGCCAACCATCTACGGCTAAACGGAAAGCAGGTCGTCCCCGTCTGGGGTGGGAGGACGTCATAAAGAAAGATTTAAAGGAAATGGGAACTTCGTGGGCGGGTGTAAAAAGGGAGGCTTTGAATAGATTAGGGTGGAGGAGGAGCGTGCGTAGCTGTGTTGGCCTCAGGCGGCTTGGTGCTGCGGTGAGTTGTTAGTAGTAGTAGTATGTTTATTGTGCTCTAAAATGCTTCCTGTTAAGTAATTTCTAAACTTTAGCATAAAGGGGGAGACTACGGGTATTTCAGACCCCTTTATGCATGAGATAATTTAGGGATAATTTAGTATAGTTCCAATTTCTGAATTTGATTTATTGAATTAAGTGATTTGTATAAGGAAATAAGAAAAAAAAGAACTAAGGCTAACATTGTAATACGAAAATAAAGGAGATTAATCTTGTTTTTGCTCTTTGGCTCCTCAGTCCTTTTAAAAACAAAGGCTTATTACGTACCATTTATGGACTTTAGTCCAGGTTTATGATGGTCCAGGTATGGATAGTCTTTGGATGGTGATCCGTACGTAAAAAGAAGACGGTCACTGAAACCAGTGTCTTCCTGACATTCGTTTCCCCTGCCAATCTTTTCATAAAATACTGCATCTTTGTCTTCAGAGGACATGGTTGTGCCAATGCGGCCATTTTCGCTGACAAGCTCACACTTCAATATGGATGTGCTCTTTTGCTTTCTGCAAAAGTGGCAAAAACATTTTACAAAAAAATTTCTAATGCACAATATAGGAGTATCAAGGTGAATCTTTCATGAAATATTTAGGGAGATGCTGAACTAAATTAAAACAAGCTATGAGCATGTAGATTTTCAAAAAGGTAGCACAGAAATATCTCAACAACGACTTACATTATTAAGTTAGATCTTTAAGGGTATTTTGTGTTGGATTTGGAACTAGCCAGAAGGCACTATGTTTATACTACTAATACTACCACTACAGTCACTACAACTAATGATGCTAAGGGTGCTAAGGTGAAACTTTTAGGCAACATTTAGGGGGAGTACAAATTAAACAAAAATACTATGTGCATGCAGGTTTTCAAAAGGGCATAAGTAGACTAGAAAGTACTATTTTGAGGACTTTACGTTCCTTCCGGTTTTTCTGGTAGGTAAACAGGTCATTACACTCGGTCATTACACTCTTTGTCAAGAGGATTTACGCAATTTCAAAGTTCAGTGTCTTTTTTTAGTGGTAAACCAAAAACCGAATGAAGTCCATAGCACTTTGCAGAAACCCGTGAATGTAGGACTGAAAGTCCAATTACTAATCAAGCTAGTGTGACCGCCATTTTTTGATCTGGTTAAGTGGGTATAATCTGGTTTGGTTTGCTATTGCGAGAGGACTCAAGCGATTTCTTTCTTTGTCAAGAGATTTACGTAATTAATTAAACCTGTATTATAAAACCAGCGTGTCTTGTTTCGAGTTTTAACGGGCAAGTTTTTTGATAACTTGATAGGTGATTAGGATTTGAATAAAAAAAAGGGTAATTAGTAATTGGAAAATTTTTTAATGCTTTTACAATCGGAGATGTTTGATTAACCATTGCAAAAAAGGGGTAATGGGATATGCAAGCATTTGCAAAAAAGGGGTAATTAATGTTGAAAAGGGTAATTACTTCTTTAGTTTACGAGATTTGCGAATTTTTTGCGAAAAGATATTTGCGTAAAGGTATTGCAATGGTTAAGAATAGGTCATTACACCTTTTTGCCAAGAGGAATGAGTATAATACATGTTTATTTATTTTTTTAACTGGTATTTTTTCAATGAAGTCCATAGCACTTTGCAGAAATCCGTGAATGTAGGACTGAAAGTCCAATTACTAATCAAGCTAGTGTGACCGCCATTTTTTGATCTGGTTAAGTAGGTATAATCTGGTTTGGTTTGCTATTGCGAGAGGACTCAAGCGATTTCTTTCTTACAGGGTTTCAGTTATACAGGGGTTCAGTTACATGGGGTTGGTGGTTGTTATAATACACAAGTTCTATTTGAACAGTGTTGGGAGATCCCCTACCACACCCCCAAAGGACTCCGATCCCCCCATCCCGTGTATTAGCGAAGTTACTCTGTGATCGTTATAATACACAAGCTTTAGTTTACGAGATTTGGGGACTTGAGTTGCACGAGAGTTCAGTTACATACGGATTCAGTTACACGGGGGGTTTAGTTAAATTTTCAGCTAGTGTGACCGCCATTTTTTTGATCTGGTTAAGTGGGTATAATCTGGTTTGGTTTGCTATAGCGAAGTTACTCTGTGGTCGTTATAATACACAAGCTTTAGTTTACGAGATTTGGGGACTTGAGTTGCACGAGAGTTCAGTTACATACGGATTTCAGTTACACGGGGGTTTAGTTAAATTTTCAGCTAGTGTGACCGCCATTTTTTGATCTGGTTAAGTGGGTATAATCTGGTTTGGTTTGCTATTGCGAGAGGACTCAAGCGATTTCTTTCTTGCTAGTGTGACCGCCATTTTTTGATCTGGTTAAGTGGGTATAATCTGGTTTGGTTTGCTATTGCGAGAGGACTCAAGCGATTTCTTTCTTACAGGGTTTCAGTTATACAGGGGTTCAGTTACATGGGGTTGGTGGTTGTTATAATACACAAGTTCTATTTGAACAGTGTTGTGAGATCCCCTACCACACCCCCAAAGGACTCCGATCCCCCCATCCCGTGTATTAGCGAAGTTACTCTGTGGTCGTTATAATACACAAGCTTTAGTTTACGAGATTTGGGGACTTGAGTTGCACGAGAGTTCAGTTACATACGGATTCAGTTACACGGGGGTTTAGTTAAATTTTCAGCTAGTGTGACCGTCATTTTTTGATCTGGTTAAGTGGGTATAATCTGGTTTGGTTTGCTATTGCGAGAGGACTCAAGCGATTTCTTTCTTACGGGGTTTCAGTTATACAGGGGTTCAATTACATGGGGTTGGTGGTTGTTATAATACACAAGTTCTATTTGAACAGTGTTGTGAGATCCCCTACCACACCCCCAAAGGACTCCGATCCCCCCCATCCCGTGTATTAGCGAAGTTACTCTGTGGTCGTTATAATACACAAGCTTTAGTTTACGAGATTTGGGGACTTGAGTTGCACGAGAGTTCAGTTACATACGGATTCAGTTACACGGGGGTTTAGTTAAATTTTCAGCTAGTGTGACCGCCATTTTTTGATCTGGTTAAGTGGGTATAATCTGGTTTGGTTTGCTATTGCGAGAGGACTCAAGCGATTTCTTTCTTACGGGGTTTCAGTTATACAGGGGTTCAGTTACATGGGGTTGGTGGTTGTTATAATACACAAGTTCTATTTGAACAGTGTTGCGAGATCCCCTACCACGCCTCCAAAGGACTCCGATCCCCCCATCCCGTGTATTAGCGAAGTTACTCTGTGCTCGTTATAATACACAAGCTTTAGTTTACGAGATTTGGGGACTTGAGTTGCACGAGAGTTCAGTTACATACGGATTCAGTTACACGGGGGGTTTAGTTAAATCTTCGTCTGAAAAATAGGAGTTCACACTTAAAAAAGTAAGAGCTTTACGGGGATTGAGAGACTCAGTTGCCGGATTCCGTGTGATTTTTGTTCTTTTCAGTAAAGACACTCGATATCCTAAAAGTGTTTAATTCAAACTTTTTTAAAACTTCAAAATTTTTCAACTTTATTTATTTTTTTCTTTTTGTACATAACTTAAAATGTCAAAATATGCTTACAGTTCTAACAATTGCACTCTGTGATTGGTCAGTGACACGATGTGACTTTCCCACTGGTATTCTATGACCGGTTATTGACACTACCTAATCTATTGCATGTATTAAATCAGTATTTTTTACGCAGTGGAACGATAAACACATAAGTCATATCTTTAAAAAAAAGTGAAGATGGAGCATTTTAATAAAGTGTGTTTACATAACAAGGTTATTGTAGCATTGAATGCTGACAAAGAGAAGTATTTAAACTTTGAAACAAGTACAGGTGGTAGCACTATTGGAAATGTATGCATGCATTGTCATGACAGTAAGGAATTAAATTTCTTTGGAATACCGAAAAAATTCAACTCTTATGTTGGTGGTTATGCGAGATTGAGATCTCCAGAGATGATTGCACTCAAAGAGAATGCCAACATAAAAATAATCATTGATGATAGAGGACAACTCCTTGCTACTGTTGCAGGTAACACATTACCTACTGATACATCCAATCGTCACCTTTCGGGTATTAGCATTCAACGGAAGATCAATAAAAGAAAGGCCTACTCTTCTACTAATATCGTAAACCATATCTTGTCTACGTGTCGAAACTGTTACCTGTGTAAAAATAATGTGATAATAGACAGTGAAATTGCCAGAAAAATAAAAAGGGCATTGTCAGAAAATATCACGATGGAATATAAAGATGAATCGATGAAAAACAAAGCACCAGCAAACGTTACTGCCATTGATCAAACAGTCATTGAACCAAATAATACCAAAGACGAAAAGCATATTGAGCCTGTTGATGAGACACCAGTAAAAATTGTGTATGACTCAAAATGGAATAATGATTATTCTACTGATTACGAACTAAGAGAAGACAATAGCTATAATATCAAGAGAGAACATGGTGAACTATTTTATGGAACAGATTCAAAATGTCCAAAGTTAATCACTGATATTAATAATGTATCATAATATATTTTTTGTATTAATATTCTACATAGCATTATTTCATTAAAAATATATTATGCATTACATTGTTATGTGTTCATTATTTTTAGAGTAAGCTAGCATATCAAACGTTTAGAATGTCTAATAAAACGTCGGAGATGTAAGAAAAGGAATTTGCATACATCTATTGTCAGACACATGGGAACAAATTCTTTCTTGAATTCGCCTCCTGGATAAATAAAAAAAGACATTTCATTCAAGAAATTATGACGAAACTCTAAGTAAGCAACAAACTCTTTCTTGAAGTTACCTCATGGATACACAATGCAGAAATTTCATTTAAGAAATTATCAAACATTGTAAGTAAGTAGCAAATTCTTTCAAAAATATGTTAATACGCTTAAGCAATAAATATCTTTAAGCTTAACCAGTCTTTATTCTTTAGAATAGTTTTATTCATTTCATTAAATTATGAAGAAATTGTAAGTAAGTAACAATAGCTTTCTTGAATTCGCTTCCTGGACACAATACAGATATTTAATTCAAGAAATCATAATAAAATCGCAAGTAAGTAATAAAGTCTTTATTGTTTTCACCTATTGGATACACAATACTGAAATTTCATTCAAGAAATTATGAAGGAATTGTAAATAGGTAACACACTCATGTTACCTCATGGATACACAATGCAGAAATTTCATTTAAGAAATTATCAAAAATTTTAAGTAAGTAGCAAATTCTTTCTTGAACTCGCCTCCTGGGTAAATAAAAAAGACAGTTCATTAAAGAAATTATGAAAAAATTGTAAGTAAGTAGCAAATTCTTTCTTGAATTCACCTGCTGGATAAACAAAAAAGACATTTCGTCCGAGAAATTATGACAAAATTCCAAGTAAGTAACAAACTCTTTAATGTTTTCTTGACTTAGATACACGATGTAGAAATTTAATTCAAGAAATTATGAAAAAATTCTCAGTAAGTAACAATTTCTTTCTTGAAGTCAACTCTTGGATACACAATACGGAAATTTCATTTAAGAAATTATGAAAAAAAAAAACAATTTCTTTCTTGAAGTCAACTCTTGGATACACAATACGGAAATTTCATTCAAGAAATTATGAAAATATTTGTAAGTAAGTAACAAACTCTTTTTGTTTTCACCTCTTGGATATACAGTACAGATACTTCATTCAAGAAATTATGAAAAAACCGCAAGTAAGTAACTTTTTTTTTCTCTTTATCAAAACAATTTTCACTTAGCTACACGATGTAGAAATTTAATTCAAGAAATTAGGAAAAAATTCTCAGTAAGTAACAATTTCTTTCTTAAAGTCAACTCATGGATACACAATACGGAAATTTCATTCAAGAATTTCATGACTTAGATACACGATGTAGAAATTTGATTCAAGAAATTATGAAAAAATTCTCAGTAAGTAACAATTTCTTTCTTGAAGTCACCTCTTGGATACACAATACGGAAATTTCATTCAAGAAATTATGAAAATATTTGTAAGTAAGTAACAAACTCTTTATTGATTTCACCTCTTGGATATACAGTACAGATACTTCATTCAAGAAATTATGAAAAAATCGCAAGTAAGTAACTTTCTTTCTCTTTATCACAAACAATTTTCACTTAGCTAAATGATGTAGAAATTTAATTCAAGAAATTATTGAAAAATTCTCAGTAAGTAACAATTTCTTTCTTGAAGTCAACTCTTGGATACGCAATACGGAAATTTCATTCAAGAAATTATGAAAAAATTGTAACTAAGTAGCAAATTCTTTCTTGAATTTACCTGTTGGACAAACAAAAAAGACATTTCGTTCAAGAAATTATGACAAAATTCTAAGTAAGTAACAAACTCTTTATTGTTTTCACGAGTTAGATATACGACGTAGAAATTAAATTCAAGAAATTATGAAAAAATTCTCAGTCTAAGTAGCAAATTCTTTCTTGAATTCACCTGTTGGATAAACAAAAAAACATTTCGTTCAAGAAATTATGACAAAATTCTAAGTAAGTAACAAACTTTATTGTTTTCACGAGTTAGATATACGATGTAGAAATTAAATTCATGAAATTATGAAAAAATTCTCAGTAAGTAACCATTTCTTTCTTGAAGTCAACTCTTGGATACACAATACGGAAATTTCATTCAAGAAATTATGAAAATATTTGTAAGTAAGTAACAAACTCTTTATTAATTTCACCTCTTGGATATACAGTACAGATACTTCATTCAAGAAATTATGAAAAAATCGCAAGTAAGTAGCTTTTTTTCTCTTTATCACAAACAATTTTCACTTAGCTACGCGATGTAGAAATTTAATTCAAGAAATTATGAAAAAATTCTCAGTAAGTAACAATCTCTTTCTTGAAGTCAACTCTTGGATACACACAATACGGAAATTTCATTCAAGAAATTATAAAAAGTATTTGTAAGTAAGTAACAAGCTCTTTATTGATTTCACCTCTTGAATATACAGTACAGATACTTCATTCAAGAAACGTGATTAAACACGTTCTGAAACTACATGCTATTTGTATGCCTTTCCTTGGCACCTTTCCAAACGAGCGGGGATTCCCCACTGGTTTCCTACACATTGCAAAAAGTGAGCAGTACGAAAACTCCACGTTTTCAACCAGACTGGTTTTTTAGGGAAGTAACAAGCTCTTTATTGATTTCACCTCTTGAATATACAGTACAGATACTTCATTCAAGAAACGTGATTAAACACGTTCTGAAACTACATGCTATTTGTATGCCTTTCCTTGGCACCTTTCCAAACGAGCGGGAATTCCCCACTGGTTTCCTACACATTGCAAAAAGTGAGCAGTACGAAAACTCCACGTTTTCAACCAGACTGGTTTTTTAGGGACCAATCAGGAGAGATATGCAAAGTCGACATAGCTTTATTTCATTTTTTTAAGGTTCATTTAGACGAGGTTACGTGCGCGCACGTAACCTCGTCTAAATGAACCTTAAAAAATGAAATAAAGCTATGTCGACTTTGCATATCTCTCCTGATTGGTCCCTAAAAAACCAGTCTGGTTGAAAACGTGGAGTTTTCGTACTGCTCACTTTTTGCAATGTGTAGGAAACCAGTGGGGAATTCCCGCTCGTTTGGAAAGGTGCCAAGGAAAGGCATACAAATAGCATGTCGTTTCAGAACGTGTTTAATCACGTTTCTTGAATGAAGTATCTGTACTTTATATTCA
The DNA here is from genome assembly GCA_027921565.1 of Artemia sinica. Classification (NCBI taxonomy): domain Eukaryota; kingdom Metazoa; phylum Arthropoda; class Branchiopoda; order Anostraca; family Artemiidae; genus Artemia; species Artemia sinica. The sequence continues at coordinate 59,034,118 of CM051270.1, read as the reverse complement.
AGAGGTGAAATCAATAAAGAGCTTGTTACTTCCCTAAAAAAACAGTCTGGTTGAAAACGTGGAGTTTTCGTACTGCTCACTTTTTGCAATGTGTAGGAAACCAGTGGGGAATCCCCGCTCGTTTGGAAAGTTGCCAAGGAAAGGCATACAAATAGCATGTAGTTTCAGAACGTGTTTAATCACGTTTCTTGAATGAAGTATCTGTACTGTATATTCAAGAGGTGAAATCAATAAAGAGCTTGTTACTTACTTACAAATACTTTTTATAATTTCTTGAATGAAATTTCCGTATTGTGTGTATCCAAGAGTTGACTTCAAGAAAGAGATTGTTACTTACTGAGAATTTGTTCATAATTTCTTGAATTAAATTTCTACATCGCGTAGCTAAGTGAAAATTGTTTGTGATAAAGAGAAAAAAAGCTACTTACTTGCGATTTTTTCATAATTTCTTGAATGAAGTATCTGTACTGTATATCCAAGAGGTGAAATTAATAAAGAGTTTGTTACTTACTTACAAATATTTTCATAATTTCTTGAATGAAATTTCGGTATTGTGTATCCAAGAGTTGACTTCAAGAAAGAAATGGTTACTTACTGAGAATTTTTTCATAATTTCATGAATTTAATTTCTACATCGTATATCTAACTCGTGAAAACAATAAAGTTTGTTACTTACTTAGAATTTTGTCATAATTTCTTGAACGAAATGTTTTTTTGTTTATCCAACAGGTGAATTCAAGAAAGAATTTGCTACTTAGACTGAGAATTTTTTCATAATTTCTTGAATTTAATTTCTACGTCGTATATCTAACTCGTGAAAACAATAAAGAGTTTGTTACTTACTTAGAATTTTGTCATAATTTCTTGAACGAAATGTCTTTTTTGTTTGTCCAACAGGTAAATTCAAGAAAGAATTTGCTACTTAGTTACAATTTTTTCATAATTTCTTGAATGAAATTTCCGTATTGCGTATCCAAGAGTTGACTTCAAGAAAGAAATTGTTACTTACTGAGAATTTTTCAATAATTTCTTGAATTAAATTTCTACATCATTTAGCTAAGTGAAAATTGTTTCTGATAAAGAGAAAGAAAGTTACTTACTTGCGATTTTTTCATAATTTCTTGAATGAAGTATCTGTACTGTATATCCAAGAGGTGAAATCAATAAAGAGTTTGTTACTTACTTACAAATATTTTCATAATTTCTTGAATGAAATTTCCGTATTGTGTATCCAAGAGATGACTTCAAGAAAGAAATTGTTACTTACTGAGAATTTTTTCATAATTTCTTGAATCAAATTTCTACATCGTGTATCTAAGTCATGAAATTCTTGAATGAAATTTCCGTATTGTGTATCCATGAGTTGACTTTAAGAAAGAAATTGTTACTTACTGAGAATTTTTTCCTAATTTCTTGAATTAAATTTCTACATCGTGTAGCTAAGTGAAAATTGTTTTGATAAAGAGAAAAAAAAAAGTTACTTACTTGCGGTTTTTTTCATAATTTCTTGAATGAAGTATCTGTACTGTATATCCAAGAGGTGAAAACAAAAAGAGTTTGTTACTTACTTACAAATATTTTCATAATTTCTTGAATGAAATTTCCGTATTGTGTATCCAAGAGTTGACTTCAAGAAAGAAATTGTTTTTTTTTCATAATTTCTTAAATGAAATTTCCGTATTGTGTATCCAAGAGTTGACTTCAAGAAAGAAATTGTTACTTACTGAGAATTTTTTCATAATTTCTTGAATTAAATTTCTACATCGTGTATCTAAGTCAAGAAAACATTAAAGAGTTTGTTACTTACTTGGAATTTTGTCATAATTTCTCGGACGAAATGTCTTTTTTGTTTATCCAGCAGGTGAATTCAAGAAAGAATTTGCTACTTACTTACAATTTTTTCATAATTTCTTTAATGAACTGTCTTTTTTATTTACCCAGGAGGCGAATTCAAGAAAGAATTTGCTACTTACTTAAAATTTTTGATAATTTCTTAAATGAAATTTCTGCATTGTGTATCCATGAGGTAACATGAGTGTGTTACCTATTTACAATTCCTTCATAATTTCTTGAATGAAATTTCAGTATTGTGTATCCAATAGGTGAAAACAATAAAGACTTTATTACTTACTTGCGATTTTATTATGATTTCTTGAATTAAATATCTGTATTGTGTCCAGGAAGCGAATTCAAGAAAGCTATTGTTACTTACTTACAATTTCTTCATAATTTAATGAAATGAATAAAACTATTCTAAAGAATAAAGACTGGTTAAGCTTAAAGATATTTATTGCTTAAGCGTATTAACATATTTTTGAAAGAATTTGCTACTTACTTACAATTTTTGATAATTTCTTAAATGAAATTTCTGCATTGTGTATCCATGAGGTAACTTCAAGAAAGAGTTTGTTGCTTACTTAGAGTTTCGTCATAATTTCTTGAATGAAATGTCTTTTTTTATTTATCCAGGAGGCGAATTCAAGAAAGAATTTGTTCCCATGTGTCTGACAATAGATGTATGCAAATTCCTTTTCTTACATCTCCGACGTTTTATTAGACATTCTAAACGTTTGATATGCTAGCTTACTCTAAAAATAATGAACACATAACAATGTAATGCATAATATATTTTTAATGAAATAATGCTATGTAGAATATTAATACAAAAAATATATTATGATACATTATTAATATCAGTGATTAACTTTGGACATTTTGAATCTGTTCCATAAAATAGTTCACCATGTTCTCTCTTGATATTATAGCTATTGTCTTCTCTTAGTTCGTAATCAGTAGAATAATCATTATTCCATTTTGAGTCATACACAATTTTTACTGGTGTCTCATCAACAGGCTCAATATGCTTTTCGTCTTTGGTATTATTTGGTTCAATGACTGTTTGATCAATGGCAGTAACGTTTGCTGGTGCTTTGTTTTTCATCGATTCATCTTTATATTCCATCGTGATATTTTCTGACAATGCCCTTTTTATTTTTCTGGCAATTTCACTGTCTATTATCACATTATTTTTACACAGGTAACAGTTTTGACACGTAGACAAGATATGGTTTACGATATTAGTAGAAGAGTAGGCCTTTCTTTTATTGATCTTCCGTTGAATGCTAATACCCGAAAGGTGACGATTGGATGTATCAGTAGGTAATGTGTTACCTGCAACAGTAGCAAGGAGTTGTCCTCTATCATCAATGATTATGTTTATGTTGGCATTCTCTTTGAGTGCAATCATCTCTGGAGATCTCAATCTCGCATAACCACCAACATAAGAGTTGAATTTTTTCGGTATTCCAAAGAAATTTAATTCCTTACTGTCATGACAATGCATGCATACATTTCCAATAGTGCTACCACCTGTACTTGTTTCAAAGTTTAAATACTTCTCTTTGTCAGCATTCAATGCTACAATAACCTTGTTATGTAAACACACTTTATTAAAATGCTCCATCTTCACTTTTTTTTTAAAGATATGACTTATGTGTTTATCGTTCCACTGCGTAAAAAATACTGATTTAATACATGCAATAGATTAGGTAGTGTCAATAACCGGTCATAGAATACCAGTGGGAAAGTCATATCGTGTCACTGACCAATCACAGAGTGCAATTGTTAGAACTGTAAGCATATTTTGACATTTTAAGTTATGTACAAAAAGAAAAAAATAAATAAAGTTGAAAAATTTTGAAGTTTTAAAAAAGTTTGAATTAAACACTTTTAGGATATCGAGTGTCTTTACTGAAAAGAACAAAAATCACACGGAATCCGGCAACTGAGTCTCTCAATCCCCGTAAAGCTCTTACTTTTTTAAGTGTGAACTCCTATTTTTCAGACGAAGATTTAACTAAACCCCCCGTGTAACTGAATCCGTATGTAACTGAACTCTCGTGCAACTCAAGTCCCCAAATCTCGTAAACTAAAGCTTGTGTATTATAACGAGCACAGAGTAACTTCGCTAATACACGGGATGGGGGGATCGGAGTCCTTTGGAGGCGTGGTAGGGGATCTCGCAACACTGTTCAAATAGAACTTGTGTATTATAACAACCACCAACCCCATGTAACTGAACCCCTGTATAACTGAAACCCCGTAAGAAAGAAATCGCTTGAGTCCTCTCGCAATAGCAAACCAAACCAGATTATACCCACTTAACCAGATCAAAAAATGGCGGTCACACTAGCTGAAAATTTAACTAAACCCCCGTGTAACTGAATCCGTATGTAACTGAACTCTCGTGCAACTCAAGTCCCCAAATCTCGTAAACTAAAGCTTGTGTATTATAACGACCACAGAGTAACTTCGCTAATACACGGGATGGGGGGATCGGAGTCCTTTGGGGGTGTGGTAGGGGATCTCACAACACTGTTCAAATAGAACTTGTGTATTATAACAACCACCAACCCCATGTAATTGAACCCTGTATAACTGAAACCCCGTAAGAAAGAAATCGCTTGAGTCCTCTCGCAATAGCAAACCAAACCAGATTATACCCACTTAACCAGATCAAAAAATGACGGTCACACTAGCTGAAAATTTAACTAAACCCCCGTGTAACTGAATCCGTATGTAACTGAACTCTCGTGCAACTCAAGTCCCCAAATCTCGTAAACTAAAGCTTGTGTATTATAACGACCACAGAGTAACTTCGCTAATACACGGGATGGGGGGATCGGAGTCCTTTGGGGGTGTGGTAGGGGATCTCACAACACTGTTCAAATAGAACTTGTGTATTATAACAACCACCAACCCCATGTAACTGAACCCCTGTATAACTGAAACCCTGTAAGAAAGAAATCGCTTGAGTCCTCTCGCAATAGCAAACAAAACCAGATTATACCCACTTAACCAGATCAAAAAATGGCGGTCACACTAGCAAGAAAGAAATCGCTTGAGTCCTCTCGCAATAGCAAACCAAACCAGATTATACCCACTTAACCAGATCAAAAAATGGCGGTCACACTAGCTGAAAATTTAACTAAACCCCGTGTAACTGAAATCCGTATGTAACTGAACTCTCGTGCAACTCAAGTCCCCAAATCTCGTAAACTAAAGCTTGTGTATTATAACGACCACAGAGTAACTTCGCTATAGCAAACCAAACCAGATTATACCCACTTAACCAGATCAAAAAAATGGCGGTCACACTAGCTGAAAATTTAACTAAACCCCCCGTGTAACTGAATCCGTATGTAACTGAACTCTCGTGCAACTCAAGTCCCCAAATCTCGTAAACTAAAGCTTGTGTATTATAACGATCACAGAGTAACTTCGCTAATACACGGGATGGGGGGATCGGAGTCCTTTGGGGGTGTGGTAGGGGATCTCCCAACACTGTTCAAATAGAACTTGTGTATTATAACAACCACCAACCCCATGTAACTGAACCCCTGTATAAATGAAACCCTGTAAGAAAGAAATCGCTTTAGTCCTCTCGCAATAGCAAACCAAACCAGATTATACCCACTTAACCAGATCAAAAAATGGCGGTCACACTAGCTTGATTAGTAATTGGACTTTCAGTCCTACATTCACGGGTTTCTGCAAAGTGCTATGGACTTCATTGAAAAAATACCAGTTAAAAAAAATAAATAAACATGTATTATACTCATTCCTCTTGGCAAAAAGGTGTAATGACCTATTCTTAACCATTGCAATACCTTTACGCAAATATCTTTTCGCAAAAAATTCGCAAATCTCGTAAACTAAAGAAGTAATTACCCTTTTCAACATTAATTACCCCTTTTTTGCAAATGCTTGCATATCCCATTACCCCTTTTTTGCAATGGTTAATCAAACATCTCCGATTGTAAAAGCATTAAAAAATTTTCCAATTACTAATTACCCTTTTTTTTATTCAAATCCTAATCACCTATCAAGTTATCAAAAAACTTGCCCGTTAAAACTCGAAACAAGACACGCTGGTTTTATAATACAGGTTTAATTAATTACGTAAATCTCTTGACAAAGAAAGAAATCGCTTGAGTCCTCTCGCAATAGCAAACCAAACCAGATTATACCCACTTAACCAGATCAAAAAATGGCGGTCACACTAGCTTGATTAGTAATTGGACTTTCAGTCCTACATTCACGGGTTTCTGCAAAGTGCTATGGACTTCATTCGGTTTTTGGTTTACCACTAAAAAAAGACACTGAACTTTGAAATTGCGTAAATCCTCTTGACAAAGAGTGTAATGACCGAGTGTAATGACCTGTTTACCTACCAGAAAAACCGGAAGGAACGTAAAGTCCTCAAAATAGTACTTTCTAGTCTACTGGCATATAAGCAATATCATTGACAGCGCCGCTCTGTAATTGCTAGAAATATCATTTAAACTTTTAAAGTGAGTAATTCGATTGAAATTAAAAGTTCAAGTGCCATTTTTAAGTATCAAGAGGAATTGGAGGGCCAGCAGCCCTCCTCCTAAGCTCAATCCCTTTACAAGCACATCCAGTCAAAATTTTAAGATAGCCATTTTGTTCAGAAGAGTAGAACGTTCCAGTAACTATGTCTCTAGAGATACTGGGTATGTCAACCCCCCCAATTATGCAATTGGCCCATTATACTTTCATATTAAATTTTGTTTTAAAACTAAATCAAAAGACATTCTGTGTATAGTTGCCAATAAAACACCTCAGACATATAACGAGAACGAGTAGGGGTATTAGGATGAATTACTGCTTCGGCTCTTACAAATTAAATAAATCAAAGGAGTGTAAGTGTATCCAGGTTGTCAAAGAGCACAGACATATTTTTTTTGTGAATGATATTATGTTGTTGCTCTTTTCGTGTCATCTCGATGAGGCATAAAATTAAACTAAACAATAATTTGGTGTAATGATTAAAAATTGTTGAAAAAGTTCTTTTTAACATATAAATATTAAGCCAAATTATGAATTCTTGTAGAAATTAAATAAAAAAAACAAGATTTTTTCAACTGAAAGTAAGAAACAACATTAAAACTTAAAATGAACAGAAATAATTACGTAAATAAAGGGGGGGGTTGTCCCTCATCCCCTCTAAAACATCTAGCTCTTTAGGCTAAAGATATTTATTACTTCTAATAAAACTTCTTACTATCCAAATTAAAGGACTCTTGTGTTTCTGCAGTCGTTCTTAAGGAATTTGGACAAATTCACACTTTTTCGTAAAGAGCGAGGTGTAAGGGAGTAAGACTTGGTAGCAAACTGAGAATTCGTATTTCGATCCGTTGAAAACGTTCATTTATTTGGCGTTCATGGTTCCCTGGTTCATGGAGGATGAGTAATGTGTGACTTATTTATTTTTCGCTACTTGGTAGTTATTGTGTGCTACGATACATAATGCTTTCTCCTCGATTGCGAGACTTAATTATGGTATCGCTACTTCTCATTTTGTGTGTTTTTCTCTTAACGTTTCTCCCTTATTTAAGTTTTTTGTTTCCGACCTATATTTTGGTCTGTTTCTGTTTTACTTGTCTAAAAGAATGAGTTTCTTGTGCTCTTCACAAAGTAGCTGTCCTAAACCCATTGAAATGGGGAAACCAAGCGAAGAGGTCCAAGGCACGTGATGGATGACAGATTGCAAGTAATTTTGATTTTTCTGTTTCCACTTCAGATAGAGTGACGGTGGAGTTTGGGTGAGGTGGAGTTTGGGTGTTCACCTCTTTCTTGGGTGAGTGACGACTTGAACTTCAAGAACAATGCAATTAATATTCTTAATATGATTAATGATTCAGTAAGTCAGCACATTAAATTACCATCAATTCCCATTCAGTCGTTAGTAAGTTTGTATTAGATTTAGATCAGGTATCCAAACGATATGGTAGTTTCTCTGTTCAGCACAGGGGCGGATCCAGGACTTATTTTAGGGGGGGGGCAAAAAAATAGGAGGGGGGGCAAAATAGGTTGATCCGATAAACTTGCGTTATGAGCAAGTTTAATTAACGCAAACCTGAGTTAATTAAGTAAATTCCACTATTTTAGACAATGCTAGGGGGCGCGCCCCCGTCCTCCCATGGATCCGCAAATGGCTCAGCAATTCCATCATCGGGGTCTTTTTCGTCATTTAGTGAGTTGAAACCAATAATACCAAAAATGACACGAAAATACTTGAATCCAAATGTCACGATAATCAGGTAAGATAGAAGAAAGTAAATAGTTCTAAAAGGGCAGGCAGTAGGCCAAGGGACTGCAAAAATGTAATATAAAGCCTTTAGAAGTACCTTGGCTCGGAAGTCTGAGCATATTCAGAAAGTATTAACTTTAATCTGTTGGGTCTGATATTTAGCATAAAGCCCATCTCAAAGACAATGCAAAAAAAATATTTTTTCAAAGAAACAATACAATTTCTGGAATTCAAACCTATTTTAAGTCCTTTCACAATTAATCATTTGGGTGACGTGCCAATATGAAACAGCTTTATAGAGACAGTTGATCAGGCAAATCGAAATATGGAAGAAGAAGCGTAAATAAGCGGTTTAGTGCTTAAAAAGAGGGACTCACTTGAAATTAAATCCTTTGCAATCAAATGAAGATTCCCTTGCACATATTAGCTGGCAAGCTTCCAAATTTGTAACATCATGACTGCTTCTTACAAATTTTCTCTCTAACTTTCTTCCGTAATTTGAACGCCGAAAGCAAACTATAAATGTGAAATAAAGAGTGGATTAGGTACGGTTTTTTTATGGTAGAAGGAAGGATGGGACTCTAATAAAGTACCAAAAACAGACAAAGTAAATGAAAAATATAGGGACTATTTCAATACAGTGGGGGGGGGGTACTTACTATAAGCCCATCTCCCTTGCGCAGTTGTCTTGTTCAGACGTTGAACATTTGCTATGAAAATGGAAATGCAAAAAAAAAATCAGGTCTTATGTTTTTATGAGCGTGGACTATTTTGATAATTAATTATTATGGGCTTTTCTCATCGCTAGAAGTTGGACCTTATTACTTTTAACTGTGTTTTTGGAAGGTCTGGTAGAAAGGGTAGCTGTTTGGAGTGTGTTATTTCTTTCTTTCTTTTTTTTCTTTTCTGTGCCTTTTTTCTTTCTTGCTTTATTTCTTTCTTTTCGTTTTTTTTTGCATCCTCAGGGTTAATCTTCTTGAAATATATGTCATTCTACGGAATCTGGTGATTTTGTAACCGTATTCTAGTCACCAAAGAATCCTTCAGGCATATTACAAATCATTCTTGTTCCAGCTTTATAGTTCCATTATTCGGCCTTCTCAATTATTCCTTCCGGGTCCAGCCTGTATTCAAAGGAAAAAAAGGTGAAACTAAACATTTGATTAAAAAAACAATATTCCTGGGGGAGGAGGGGGTCATACGATGGTCATTTATTTTCAATCTCCAAATGGCTATAATGTAAAGACAATTAAATGTCAAAAGACAAAATAGACTTAAAAAAACTTTATTTTGCTAGAAAAAAAAATACATATTTTATTTTTGATTATTCTCCTTAAGGTGAAGGGGGTTCTGAGATTAGGATGCACAGAACCATTTTTTTTATATTTTAAGGGTCTATTCTCTAATGCATGGTATTCTTAATCCTTCATTTGGCTATAAAGAAAGATGGGTAAACATACAAAAAGGATTTTATTACGCGATGTACTGTCAAGATACTTCTCTTCTACATAAGAACTAAGATGACTGAGGTGTTTGTCACGTCTGTGGAGTATGCTTTGTACTATTATGTCTATAAAACATTGCTGCTACTGATTTAAAGTGACATGTGACGGTTTCTCTTAGTTTTTCATCAGTTTTAAAGCAGCGTTTCAAAAACGACAACAATGGGTCGTTGACAACACAACAAAACGTTCAAAAATCCACTAGAAATTCCACATACAAATCCAAAAGCTCAAATAAACGTTCAACCACCACAAGATTATGGCAACCTTTTTTTTACAAAAAAGGTGTATTCCTTGTGAAATTAAATCACTGAGGAACAATAGTTACATTGGCGTTTTGTTATGAAATTTTGTGAAGCGCATGGAGTGTTCCCATTGTTTTTTATGGAAAAAATTAAATAAAATAAAAAATCAACTTAAAGTGAGGAGCAACATCAAAACTTAAAACGAACATAAACTATTAATTATATAAGGGGGGTTGGTCCCTCTTCAAAACCTTGCTCTTTACGCTTAGTTTCCTTCAGAGCTTAAAAAAACTCATTATTCTAATTAATCGGCCGTTACCTTTTAGAAGTCATTCTTAAATAATTAGAACAATTTAACTTTGGCACCGTTTCTGCCGCGCTTGGTACACCAGTGACGGATCCAAGGGGGCAGGGGGCGCTCCCCCCTTAGAGTAGTATAAAGTAGTGTAATTTACTTAATTAACTTAAGTTTGCGTTAACTAAAATTGCTCCTAACACAGGTTTATCGGATCAACCTATTTTGTCCCTCCCCCTAAATTTTTTTTATCAGATCAAACTATTTTGCGCCCCCCATCCCAAAAAAATCCTGGATCCGCCCATGTAGTACACACCACCTGATGTATGTAATTTCTGAAAGTTGATACCCCCACGGATTCAAAATGAATTCCTAAGAACTTCGAAGAATTTAGGCTTTTACCAAACATTTCATATTATGAATGTAAATATAGAGTCTGTCAGTCTACGGCACTTACCTTTACCTTCATCAATTAAAATGACCATTCCTGTGGGTCCTCCTATAGTAAAAGTTAGTATAAACATCCAAACTAGTAGTAGATACATACTGTTTGTTCATTTAACCAGAATCCGAATTACAACTGAAGTATACTTCATATTTGAAAAATTAGTTTGCAAACGCGTTTTTAGTGTCCTTGTAATTTGCCAAAACAAAGACTTCTTCAATTAATCTTTGGCGTATTTCCTTCAAAATCCTTGTACCGTTTCATCCGGAAGAAGGTGAACACACTTTTTTTGTAACGCCTCAATCGGATTGAATCATTAATCTTATGACAAAAGAGTTGGAAAAAAGGACGGAGAAATTTATGGGATGGGTTCTTGGAACGCTGGAAAATAGCGTAAAAAAATTTGAGTCATTTTTCAAGGTTCAATTGTTTCGTTTCTCATCTTGGTAGTTAATATTTTCTCACTTCCCTGAATTTACAACCTTTCAACCTTGATGAAGACAGGCTAAATTTGTTATCAATAAATAAATAAAATAAATAATAAAACTGAAAAAATGAATAAATCAATAAATAAAACTTAGAAAATAGAACTAAGGAAAAAACGGAAATGGTAAAAAAAATAACATGAATTCTACGGGACAGTTACCACCTCAGCGCTCCCCCTTTATTTAAGCTGAGGTTTATTTTCGATTCTGGAAACTAACTAGAATAAATCAAATAGTCAGTTTTAAAGTAAACTGTTTAAACAAAATTAAAGCGTAAAACCCAGATATGCTATTCCACATACAGGCAATTAGCAACACCCCAGCCGTAAGAGAAAACAGGCTAGACTTGCTAAAACTAAATACAAATTCGTCACTATTTAATTAGCCCTTCCGACTGTGCGTATAATGAGAAATAAGGACTCGTTTAGCTTCAAGTAGGCTACCTATTGTATCGCATTACACAATTATTTTCAAAGCTAAAGATTAGTGATTGGTAAATTTCAGACAAGTTTGCCAATTAAACAGATCAACAGTTTCTCTACAGTTTAACTACTGTTTTCTTACAGTTTTCTCTACAGTTTAACTACAGTTTAACTACAGTTTAACAGTTTAACTCTACAACTAACAAAAGACTATAGCACCAAGCCACATGAGGCCAACACAGCTATGCACACTCCTCCTCTGTGCCAATCAACTCAAGCACTTCCCATCTAAACCTTCCCAAGAAGTTATTTTTTCCCATTAAATCCTTACTTACGACCTCCCCCCGCTTAATTTGGGGACAACCTGCTATTCGGTGAAACCCTAAATGATTGGCCGAAAAAGACAATCTTCGCCAATCTATTGTCCATCCTTCGTACAACGTGTCCTAGCCACCTCAACATTTCCCCATTATAACCCTAGAAAGCGGGATAGCACCATATTTTTTGTACAATTATGGTCTTAGACGTGTATCAACAGGAACCCGGGGATAATTCTTCTGGGAAACATCTAGCAAATCTCCCTTTGTCTTTCGAAGATCCCACGTTTCAGAACCATATTTAATCACTGTCATTGTTGTTGCTTCTAATACTTTAATCTTGGTACGCTGAAATTAGGAAACGTGTAAGCATTCCTCGAGCCACATCAATTTTTACAAGGTTAACTAGATAGTAGGCTACTTGAAATAGTGAAATTTTTAAAGGGATAAATCAAAATTTTAAGCCATTAAAATGAAAATATTAACCCCGCAAAAGGAACATAAATTTCGATCCATGGCAATTTTACGAGTTTAATCAAGTTTTTTTCATTGAATAATGAAATTTTTAAGCCAATAAATGGAAACTTAAAGCAGATTAAATCAAAATTTAAAGCCAGTTAAAAGATCAAAAGATTAAAAAAACAAAGTTAGTAGAACGAACGAAAAGAACACAAACTTAAGCCAGTAAAAAGAAAAAAAAAGGTCAATGGGCAAATCCAGTAGATCGAACAAAAAGAATAAAAATTCAAGCCAATGAGATGAAGGACTTAAGCCAGTAAAAAGATCAAAAGTTCGAAGAGTAAATTCAGTAAAACGAACAAAAAGAATCAAAATTTAAACCAGTAAAATGAAAATTCTTAGCCAGTAAAAAGAACAAAGAGCATAGCCAGTAAAAAGATAAAAAATCTAAGCCAGTAAAATGAAAATTTTAAGCCGATAAGAAGAACAAAAGGTTTTCAAGCCACGTCAATTTTCACAAGGAAACTGTTTTTCTTTATGGTAGAACTGTTGATATAAGGTAAGATTTCTAGAGAGTCCTTGAACAAATGTAGGAAAAGCTAGACAATAAGTTTATTCAATGCCGTATCCATGGGGGGTAGGGAGTTAGACCCTCCTCACCCTGAAATGTGTGTTTGGCTCGTAAAAACGTAACAAGAATGAATATAAACAAGTTTTAATGCATTTTTAAAAGTTTTTTAAACCCCCTCCCCCCCCCCCCGAATAAAACGAAAAATCCTGGATACAGCCCTGAGTTTATTAACCCATGTACAATCTAATTAATTAAAGTTACAGGGATATGGTAACATTAGCTCCACTCACACAAATATGGAGTATGTCACGGTGAATTTGCAAACCTACTTTGTTCGGGTATGCATCCATAATCGAAACTGTCTATTTGGATATCAATCGTTGCCTCTTATCGACCATTTATAGAAGAATTTGTATTCTCTCCGATAATTCTGCACATTCGGTTTCTAAGCCAAATTTGAACTCGTTTTTGTCGGTTCGTGCTAAAAAAAAACGTGTGATTCGAAAACTTCCCGCTCGAACAAGTACAAATACTGGCTTAAAATTTCAGATTGAAGAGTCAATCAGGTGGGAATTATTTTCGTTATACTCTTTTACAATAAAAACTCAAGAAAAAATGAAGGTTTTCATAATTTAGGGAGGGGGCAAAAACAAAGTTAGGGGTTACTTGCCTACTCCCATTCCCATCCCAATTGACACCACTTTATGAACCCCCTTTTATAAATACGCTTAAGGAGCAATTTGATTGAATCAGGGCTAGTGTGTGACCACCTTCATGGGGTAACCCTGATTCTACCAGGTTTTAATGGATCCTGGGAGGAAATTATTTCGTCCCAGATTGCACGTAAATAAAAGATCTCAATATTTGCATCAAATACAGATGGATTGGGGGGAGGGGGTTCGCAAGTTCCTGGATCACCTAGGTAGGGTAAGCCTTGAGTGGTACAACCCGGGCTCAAGGTTCACTTTTATAGCAATTAATTTAAAGAAAAAAAAATCAGAAAAAAAAATTTTCAAAGATAAGTAAAGGTCATATTAAACTTAAGATCAGCAGAAATAAAAATCTATAAGTATTCAAACTCGAAACGACCAGAAATTACTATTATAGAATAAATGAAACCCAAAACGAACAGAAATTAAATAAACAGTCATAACAAATGAACATACAACGGGTACCATATAAACGGTCACACAAATCTTAAAAAGAGTAAAACTCAAATTGAATATGTAAACCAAGATTCAAATAAACTATAATCAAAACAATGTTCTTGTACTTACTACAACATTGAAAATAAAATGAAAACTACAACGAAATAAAATAATTAACTGATGAGCTTACAGCAATTAATATCATTATATTTCCAGTATTCAATTTAATTTTATTAGGTCTTTCCGAGATTGTTCAAGGCACTTATAGGTTTAACTACAAACAAGAGTTTGGCTACTGCCCCCTTCCCTAACTGTAAAAGTATAAAGCCTACTGTGTATTTATTACTTTGCTAAAAGGAATTATATTACAAATATTTTATTTGTACTTATAACAACATTGGGAATAAAATTGCAGTGAAATAATATCTTGAGTTGATGAGCTTTCAATAATTAGTATCATTAGATATCGACTATTCAGTTTAATTTTATTAGTTCTTTCAGTGACTGTTCAAGACACACATAGTTTTCAGTGAAGCGCGAGTGACGCCGTAGGCTCTATATGTTTGTAGTGATTTTTGTTCGATGTAAGCTCGATTTGTCTATTCAATTTTAGTTTTACTCGTTTTAAAATTTATTCATTCATTTATATAGTGCCTGTCGTATGTTTGTTTGCTATGATTGTTTATTTAATTTCTGTTCCTTTTGGGTATCATGTATTCTTTATATAGTACTTTCTGGTCGTTTTGAGTTTGAATTTGGTTACCAAATTTTCTAGTATCAAAGTAACAATAGCAAAGCAACAAAGTATCAAAGTAAAGAAAATATTGAAGTAAAGAAAGTATCAAAGTAAACCAAGTATCAAAGTAACAATAAAAAACTTGTATAACTCACATCCATTTCTCTGGGGGCTTGGAGGGGGTTCCACCCCGGAAGCATAGCTATTTCGCCTTTAGACTATTTTGAACAAAGTTGTCATCTCAAATGAAAAAGGGGACGGAGTTAAAAGTAAACAAATAATTATCTAAAAAATTCCATCGGATACATTTGGGTAAAATAGAGCGTGAGGGAGGGGGGGCTAGTTGCCATGCAATCATTTTTGACTCTTAAAAAGGAACTAGAACTTTCAATTTTTAATAGTTTTAATCCCGTTTGAAGTTTGTATGACCACATCACAGTTCATATAGTTATCCAGTATGATCATTCTCTATCTCACCCATTATAAAAACCCGGACCGGGGTGCGAGTGCTCCGGAGAACGTTTTTGCAGATATAAACATAGGCGAAGTCAGATTAGCGGGAATGCAGGTTAGTCTGTTTCCGATTGTTTCCATCAAAGTGCATTGAAACAATCGGAAACAGACTAACCCGCATTCCCGCTAATGCAGAAATAAGTGGGAGGAGCTTTTTGTTCGCACCGAGAACGAAGACCAGAAATGATCTGCGATAAGCTTACTGGTATATTCTGTCTGCTGTGGACCACATCTTCTATAAAAACATAATATGCCCGCGGGACATACCTTACCACCCAACCTCCAGGATCTGGGGGGTTGTACTGACCCAAACGTTTTTGTTATCTAACCTTTGGACTGTTTTGAACAAAACGACTGCATCGAATTTTTATAGGATGCATTTGGGGAAAACAGGGCGCGGGGGATAGGTGCACTCCGATCACTTTTGTCTCTTAAAAAGGGCACCAGAATTTCCAAATTCCAAGCAAGTGAGCCCCGATCAAAGTTTATACGCAAACCTCTTCCATAGGAAGTGCCCTGGGGAAAAAAATAATAAAACATTGAAGCCTTATCGCCTTTACAATAAGTAGCACCATAGCGTTGCCTCTGGCAAGAAGAAGAGAAGTATTAGATTTAAACCATATTTACGTCACAACTTGGCAGGAGCCTTTTTGTTGGGGAGGCAAACGGGGGTTTACAACCGGAAAGTCAAGGGCCATGGGCTATCCATCAGGGGAAAGCAGTGGCGGTTCTGGTCTCTTCAATTTGCTAACACTTGCAGTAAGTATTGAGTATTGCTAAATAAACATTACAGAATGGAAGCAACCAGCTGCCAACTACGTCCTCTACTTTATTTTTATAAAGATAAAATTTAAAAAATCGTAAAATTATTACAAATTTTAGATCATTTATTTGAAATTTACTCCCCGGGCGAGTCCCCCTCAGCTCCCTTCTCTAAAACCACCAGTGGTGAGAGGGGTGTTGGAAATCTATAGAAACACAAGCCTAAATGTATTTTAAAGATATCTGAAAACTCCGATGATTCTGTTCAGAATTGTCTCCCATAGTCTAAGGGAAAATCAAGTTTCTTTGTTGAAAGAGGCCATCACAAATGTGAGCCAAATCTGAGGGTGGACTATCAATTGAATCACGTTTGTTAATCATTTTGATCAAAGTTTAGCTGCTTTTACTGTTAAGATTGTTATTGTTATGTCTGTATTTTTTGTTATTGTGTCAATAAATAAAAGTTCAAATAGGGATAAAATCCTTTTAATAGACAGTGATAATGATAACAGTGATAGAAAGTCACAAAAATACCAGATACTTCGGTCACATATACAGTGACCGTCATCAGTTTTACTACTGATGACAGTCACTGTATATGTGACCGAAATATTTTATCCCTATTTGAACTTTTATTTATCGTCATGGAAAGGCAGTGTGGTCTTCGAAATTATCTACGTTATTGTGTCACTATAAGAAGACGTAGACGGGAATCAAATCCCTTTTCAGTGCCTTCTTCTACTTGTTCCAAATTCAAAGGCTTTTTTAAAGTTGGTGTTGGGCCAAAATAAGTAGCTCTGCCCTTTCTTGTTTTTTAAGCCTGTTATAACCAAATAAAATTGATACAAATCCTAATTTTAATAATGTTATAAAACACATCAAAGTTGAGAGCTGGACAAGAGCGGTTTTTTTTTTATGGAACTGGTTAATGAACCGAAAGTTTGGCCATCTTACACCGCTGAGCCTACGGACACGTTTTTTCCGGGTTAATATTTTACAGAATATGCAGCAATCTAGCCGTCTCAGTCCTGGAACCACATATGCAAGCGCTCCTCTACCTATCGGAAGGGGGGGAATGTACCAACTGGCTAAAAAGTAAAGATAACCGTTCCTTCCCCAAGTCTTCTATAGGATATTTTTCTTCAAGCAGCAACAAAAGAAAAGTTAGTATTTAGCAAAGACGTTACTCGATTAATTTTCTAAATCATTACATAATACATATATAAACAATGCACACAAATCAAACAAACATAAATTAAGAAGTTGATTCAGCTTTTACTAGTCCTGTCAGCAATGAGTTGCTGCAGACGACAGTAGTGCACTGTAAACATGCTTTGGGGTGGGTGATTGTGAGTTTAATAAGCTCAGCTTTTTGGCCAGCTTTACTGTTAGTATTAAAGTGATATCCCCCTTCTACTTCCTTAAACTTCAACGCCCGTCACGGGAGACTCAATCTCGCACTTAAACTATGCAATATTCCAATAGCTACGTGCATTGTGTCGTTCAGTTGCATGTGATCCAGGTGCAACGCGAAAAACCGGTTATATAGGTCTGGTCCTCTGTTACCACCATTCTTACTAGATGTCTAGTGGTAACTTACTTACTTGTATAAAACCCGTGGTAGCAGTCAATTGATTCTCTACTACTACTAGGTAATATGGGGCCCAAAGATTGATCCTCTCGGCAGAAAGGTCGGGTGACAGAGTATAGTAGAGTAACTTTTTATATACAACAAGACATAAACACAAATATAAAACAGGCTTACTACTTGCCCCTGTAAATAAGACCCAGCAACTGAAATGTCGATTCCACACTCTATGTGCCAGTAATGACTCTGGAGGATCTTTGCCTTTTTTAAGATCCATTCAGAAAATGACGTCTGAGCAAATCAAAAATACACCCTTTAAATTTACATTGATGAAACCTTATACAGGAAAGTGACAACGCTCTTCATTGAATAACTAGAAATTTTGCTTTTTTGCATGGGCAGCAGTGATATATCCTTTTACTTTTCTTCGTCGCTATTGAGGCACTGGAATACCATAGAGAGGTGTCTAAGGACTCATAAAAGCTCAGTCTTATATCTTATCGTTATATATATATATATATATATATATATATATATATATATATATATATATATATATATATATATATATATATATATATATATATATATATATATATATACATATATATATATATATATATATATATATAATATATATATATATATATATATATATATATATATATATATATATATATATATATATATATATATATATATATATATATATATATTCTGTCTACTGTCAGAAACCTGTTAGGTTTCACTGTCTAAATAAATGGATTTATCCCCATTTGAGAGTTTATTTGTTCGTCTTAGAACGGCAGTGTGGTCTAAGAAAACAACACCTAATTTAAAGGTGTTACGTCGAAAATACGTCGTATATATGGGGAAATGAGACCAACCCAGTAAACATCTAAAAACTCAACATTTGGTTTGCAATTAGAAGACACGGAAGGCTTTACCACTTTCATTGGAAATTTGTTTTAAATTTGGGCAAGATTAAAGAAGAAAATTTACATCAAGAACTTTGAATGAACTTTGTCAATGAACTCTCTCTGAAAATAATCCAGTGAATAATCCGGAAGTTCATTCTTTTTGTGAATGACCCGAAAAGTTGTTTATTTTGTTGCATATAAATATGCTAGTTTCAATTTTATTATTTTAGTATTTCTACTGAAGACGGTCGCTGTATATGACCGAAATATCTGGACTTTTGTACCTGTTTTTTCACTGTCTAAATAAATGGATTTATCCCCATTTGAGAGTTTATTTGTTCGTCTTAGAACGGCAGTGTGGTCTAAGAAAACAACACCTAATTTAAAGGTGTTACGTCGAAAATACGTCGTATATATGGGGAAATGAGACCAACCCAGTAAACATCTAAAAACTCAACATTTGGTTTGCAATTAGAAGACACGGAAGGCTTTACCACTTTCATTGGAAATTTGTTTTAAATTTGGGCAAGATTAAAGAAGAAAATTTACATCAAGAACTTTGAATGAACTTTGTCAATGAACTCTCTCTGAAAATAATCCAGTGAATAATCCGGAAGTTCATTCTTTTTGTGAATGACCCGAAAAGTTGTTTATTTTGTTGCATATAAATATGCTAGTTTCAATTTTATTATTTTAGTATTTCTACTGAAGACGGTCGCTGTATATGTGACCGAAATATCTGGACTTTTGTACCTGTTTTTTCACTGTCTAAATAAATGGATTTATCCCCATTTGAGAGTTTATTTGTTCGTCTTAGAACGGCAGTGTGGTCTAAGAAAACAACACCTAATTTAAAGGTGTTACGTCGAAAATACGTCGTATATATGGGGAAATGAGACCAACCCAGTAAACATCTAAAAACTCAACATTTGGTTTGCAATTAGAAGACACGGAAGGCTTTACCACTTTCATTGGAAATTTGTTTTAAATTTGGGCAAGATTAAAGAAGAAAATTTACATCAAGAACTTTGAATGAACTTTGTCAATGAACTCTCTCTGAAAATAATCCAGTGAATAATCCGGAAGTTCATTATTTTGTGAATGACCCGAAAAGTTGTTTATTTTGTTGCATATAAATATGCTAGTTTCAATTTTATTATTTTAGTATTTCTACTGAAGACGGTCGCTGTATATGTGACCGAAATATCTGGACTTTTGTACCTGTTTTTTCACTGTCTAAATAAATGGATTTATCCCCATTTGTGAGTTTATTTGTTCGTCTTAGAACGGCAGTGTGGTCTAAGAAAACAACACCTAATTTAAAGGTGTTACGTCGAAAATGTTAACATCACAGTAGACAGAATATACCAGTAAGCTTATCGCAGATCATTTCTGGTCTTCGTGAACAAAAAGCTCCTCCCACTTATTTCTGCCTTAGCTTGTTTAGCCTGTTTCTGCATTAGCTTTATTTCCGTTTGTTTCAATGCACTTTGATGGAAACAGTCGGAAACCAGACTAACCTGTCTAGCATGTCTAACATGTTTATATCTGCCAAAACGTTCTCCGGAGCACTCGCACCCCGGTCCGGGTTTTTATAATGGATGAGATAGAGAATGATCATACTGGATAATAGTAGAGAGGGGGGCGCTACTCCCACGAGGACCACGTGGTTTATGGTTTTCTCACTGAGAATGAAAAAACAGAATTTTTCTCACTTGAAAAAACAGGAATTTTCTCACTTTGATGGATGTTTTCTTGGATGGTTATGTGTGTTGGTCAATTTATTTGATGTTTTTCATGTATGTCAACAGCAATTCATGTCTGTTTGATGCTTTTTGTCAGTGAGAATGGAAAAGCAGTATTTTTCTCACTTTGATGGATGTTTCCTGCCAGGAATAGGAAAACAGGATCACGTGTTTCTAACAGATGATGTCATGATTGATTGATTGTCACGAAAGGGGAATTAATTTGTTGTTTCTAAGGGGAATTATTGATTCACGAAAGGGGAATTAATTTATTGTTTCCAAGGAGAATTGTCTCCTGGACGAAGTCTATTAATATCTTTGGAGTTCGACAGAGCCGCCTGAACACTTCAAAGATTTTGTGGAGTTTTCTCTACATCTCTCCGTTTTGGAATTGTTTCCGGGGCAAAGTTTATAAATAACTGACAGGTGATGGCAAGGTTAATTGTAACTCAGGCGAATGTTTTGATCTTAGAGTTTAACGCGGGAAAAGGTTTCTTAGTAATTTCAAAAGTGACAGCGCAGGGATGCCAAAAACAAAGGGAACACGATGAAATTACGTTTAGAGATTATTTGGGCGAAACCGTTTTAGACATTTTAGGGAATTATTTCGGCGAAACAGTTAGAGACATTTTAAAAGATGATTTTAGAAGATGTCTTAGAGGAGGTTTTGAGTGTGGTCGTTATAATACACAAGTTCTATTTAAACAGTGCCGTGAGGTCCCCTACCCCAACCCCAAAGGGCCCCGATCCCCCTACCCCGACCCAAAGGGCTCCGATCCCCCTACCCCAACCCCGAAGGAAGTTCCCGGTCCCCAAAGGGCCCCCGGGCTCCCAAAGGGCCACCCGGGCCCCCAGACCCCCAAAGGGCCCCCGGTGCCCCAAAGGCCCCTGAGCCCTCATTTTTTAATACTTTTTTAAGGCTTTATTATATCATTTCAGAACAAGTTCCTTTCTTAATGTCCCTCCTAAACCCATTTTCCAACTTGAAGTACTTATCTTTTTCACCCACAACTATACTTTACAGCTTTTTGGATACCTCAACAAAAAGAAATACCTTTCAAAGACCATTTCAGAGCAAGTTACTTTCTTAATGTCCCTCCTAAACCCATTTTCAGACATGAAGTACTTATCTTTTTCATTCACAACTATACTTTACAGCTTTTTGGTTACCTCAACACCAAGAAATACTTTTCAAACACCATTTCAGAGCAAGTTACTTTCTTAATGTCCCTCCTAAACCCTTTTTCAACTTGAAGTACTTATCTTTTTCATCCACAACTATACTTTACAGCTTTTTGGATACCTCAACACCAAGAAATACTTTTCAATGACTATTTCAGAGCAAGTTACTTTCTTAATGTCCTTCCTAAACCCATTTTACAACTTGAAGTACTTATCTTTTTCACCCACAACTATACTTTACAGCTTTTTGGATACCTCAACACCAAGAAATACTTTTCAAAGACCATTTCAGAGCAAGTTACTTTCTTAATGTCCCTCCTAAACCCATTTTCCAACTTGAAGTACTTATCTTTTTCACCCACAACTATACTTTACAGCTTTTTGGTTACCTCAACACCAAGAAATACTTTTCAAAGACCATTTCAGAGCAAGTTACTTTCTTAATGTCCATCCTAAACCCATTTTCCAACTTGAAGTACTTATCTTTTTCACCCACAACTATACTTTACAGCTTTTTGGATACCTCAACACCAAGAAATACTTTTAAAAGACCATTTCAGAGCAAGTTACTTTCTTAATGTCCCTCCTAAACCCATTTTCCAACATGAAGTACTTATCTTTTTCATCCACAACTATACTTTACAGCTTTTTGGTTACCTCAACACCAAGAAATACTTTACAAAGACCATTTCAGAGCAAGTTACTTTCTTAATGTCCCTCCTAAACCCATTTTCCAACTTGAAGTACTTATCTTTTTCACCCACAACTAACTTTACAGCTTTTTGGATACCTCAACACCAAGAAATACCTTTCAAAGACCATTTCAGAGCAAGTTACTTTCTTAATGTCCCTCCTAAACCCATTTTCCAACTTGAAGTACTTATCTTTTTCACCCACAACTATACTTTACAGCTTTTTGGATACCTCAACACCAACAAATACTTTTCGAAGACCATTTCAGAGCAAGTTACTTTCTTAATGTCCCTTCTAAACCCATTTTTCAACTTGAAGTACTTATCTTTTTCACTCACAACTATACTTTACAGCTTTTTGGATACCTCAACACCAAGAAATACTTTTCAAAGACCATTTCAGAGCAAGTTACTTTCTTAGTGTCCCTCCTAAACCCATTTTCCAACTTGAAGTACTTATCTTTTTCACCCACAACTATACTTTACAGCTTTTTGGATACCTCAACACCAAGAAATACTTTTCAAAGACCATTTCAGAGCAAGTTACTTTCTTAATGTCCCTTCTAAACCCATTTTTCAACTTGAAGTACTTATCTTTTTCACCCACAACTATACTTTACAACTTTTTGGATACCTCAACACCAAGAAATACTTTTCAAAGACCATTCCAGAGCAAGTTACTTTCTTAATTTCCCTCCTAAACCCATTTTCCAACTTGAAGTACTTATCTTTTTCACCCACAACTATACTTTACAGCTTTTGTTTACCTCAACACCAAGAAATACTTTTCAAAGACCATTTCAGAGCAAGTTACTTTCTTAATATCCCTCCTAAACCCTTTTTTCAACTTGAATTACTTATCTTTTTCACCCACAACTATACTTTACAGCTTTTTGGATACCTCAACACCAAGAAATACTTTTCAAAGACCATTTCAGAGCAAGTTACTTTCTTAATGTCCCTCCTAAACCCATTTTTCAACTTGAAGTACTTATCTTTTTCACCCACAACTATACTTTACAGCTTTTTGGATACCTCAACACCAAGAAATACTATTCAAAGACCATTTCAGAGCAAGTTACTTTCTTAATGTCCCTTCTAAACCTATTTTCCAACTTGAAGAACTTATCTTTTTCACCACAACTATGCTTTACAGCTTTTTGGGTACCTCAACACCAAGAAATACTTTTCAAAGACCATTTCAGAGCAAGTTACTTTCTTAATGTCCCTCCTAAACCCATTTTCCAACTTGAAGTACTTATCTTTTTCACCCACAACTATACTTTACAGCTTTTTGGATACCTCAACACCAAGAAATACTTTTCAAAGACCATTTCAGAGCAAGTTCCTTTCTAAATGTCCCTCCTAAACCCATTTTCCAACTTGAAGTACTTATCTTTTTCACCCACAACTATACTTTACAGCTTTTTGGATACCTCAACACCAAGAAATACTTTTCAAAAGACATTTCAGAGCAAGTTACTTTCTTAATGTCCCTCCTAAACCCATTTTCCAACTTGAAGTACTTATCTTTTTCACCCACAACTATACTTTACAGCTTTTTGGATACCTCAACACCAAGAAATACTTATCAAAGACCATTTCAGAACAAGTTACTTTCTTAATGTCCCTCCTAAACCCATTTTCCAACTTGAAGTACTTATCTTTTTCACCCACAACTATACTTTACAGCTTTTTGGATACCTCAACACCAAGAAATACTTTTCAAAGACCATTTCAGAGCAAGTTACTTTCTTAATGTCCCTCCTAAACTCATTTTCCAACTTGAAGTACTTATCTTTTTCACCCACAACTATACTTTACAGCTTTTTGGATACCTCAACACCAAGAAATACTATTCAAAGACCATTTCAGAGCAAGTTACTTTCTTAATGTCCCTTCTAAACCTATTTTCCAACTTGAAGAACTTATCTTTTTCACCACAACTATACTTTACAGCTTTTTGGATACCTCAACACCAAGAAATACTTTTCAAAGACCATTTCAGAGCAAGTTACTTTCTTAATATCCCTCCTAAACCCATTTTCAAATTTTAAGTACTTATCTTTTTCACCCACAACTATACTTTACAGCTTTTTGGATACCTCAACACCAAGAAATACTTTTCAAAGACCATTTCAGAGCAAGTTACTTTCTTAATGTCCCTCCTAAACCCATTTTCCAACTTGAAGTACTTATCTTTTTCACTCACAACTATACTTTACAGCTTTTGAATACCTCAACACCAAGAAATACTTTTCAAAGACCATTTCAGAGCAAGTTACTTTCTTAATGTCCCTTCTAAACCCATTTTCCAACTTGAAGTACTTATCTTTTTCATCCACAACTATACTTTACAGCTTTTTGGATACCTCAACACCAAGAAATACTTTTCGAAGACCATTTCAGAGCAAGTTACTTTCTTAATGTCCCTTCTAAACCCATTTTCCAACTTGAAGTACTTATCTTTTTCATCCACAACTCTACTTTACAGCTTTTTGGTTACCTCAACACCAAGAAATGCTTTTCAAAGACCATTTCAGAGCATGTTACTTTCTTAATGTCCCTCCTAAACCCATTTTACATGTTGAAGTACTTATCTTTTTCACCCACAACTATACTTTACAGCTTTTTGGATATCTCAACACCAAGAAATACTTTTCCCGGAAGAAGAAAATGACCAAGACATAAAAAATTTAAAGTTCACTTCTAAATTTTTCCGTAGAAGATAGGAAAAGTTATACCATGATTGTGATTGTTTTCTATGAAGATAAAAAGTTTCACTTTAATTCTAAATTTTCTGATATTCAGTTCCAACCTTTCTCAAAGAGATGAAAAAATTTAAAGTTCTGTTCCAAATTTTTCTTAGAAGATAGAAAAGTTCAAGTTCTCTTCTGAATTTTACCAAAGAACACAATTCAATTCTAATTTCACCAGAGAAAATAAAAAGCTTCCACTTCAGCTTTAAGTTCACCAAGACATAAAAAATTTAAAGTTCAGTTCTAAATTTTTCCGTAGAAGATAGGAAAAGTTATACCGTGATTGTGATTATTTTCTATGAAGATAAAAAGTTTCACTTTAATTCTAAATTTTCTTAAATTCAATTCCGGCTTTTCTCAAAGAGATGAAAAAATTTAAAGTTCTGTTCCAAATATTTTCCCGGAAGAAGAAAAGTTCAACTTCGATTCTGAATTTTCTTAATGAAAATGAAATAAGTTATTGATCATTTCTATTTTTCCAAATAATATAGAAAGTTTCCACTTCAATTCAGATTTTTCTCAAAGAGATGAAAAAATTTAAAATAATGTTCCAAATTTTTCGTAGAAGATAGAAAAGTTCAAGTTCTCTTCTGAATTTTACCAAAGAACACAATTCAATTCTAATTTCACCAGAGAAAATAAAAAGCTTCCACTTCAGTTTTAAGTTCACCAAGACATAAAAAATTTAAAGTTCAGTTCTAAATTTTTCCGTAGAAGATCGGAAAAGTTATACCATGATTGTGATTATTTTTTATGAAGATAAAAAGTTTCACCTTAATTCTAAATTTTCTTAAATTCAGTTCCGACCTTTCTCAAAGAGATGAAAAAATTTAAAGTTCTGTTCCAAATATTTTCCCGGAAGAAGAAAAGTGCAATTTCGATTCTGAATTTTCTTAATGAAAATGAAATAAGTTATTGATCAATTCTATTTTCCCAAAATAATATAAAAATTTTCCACTTCAGTTCAGATTTTTCTCAAAGAGATGAAAAATTTAAAATACTTCCAAATTTTTCATAGAAGATAGAAAAGTTCAAGTTCTCTTCTGAATTTTACCAACGAACACAATTCAATTCTAATTTCTCCAGAGAAAATAAAAAGCTTCCACTTCAGTTTTAAGTTCACCAAGACAAAAAAAAATTAAAGTTCTGTTCTAAATTTTTCCGTAGAAGATAGGAAAAGCTATACTATGATTGTGATTATTTTCCATGAAGATAAAAACGTTTCACTTTAATTCAAATTTTCTTAAATTCAGTTCCGACTTTTCACATAGAGATGAAAAAAATTTAAAGTTCTGTTCCAAATTTTTCATAGAAGATTGGAAAAGTTATACTTTGACCGTGAATATTCAAGTTCTCTTCTGAATTTTACCAAAGAACACAATTCAATTCTAATTTCTCCAGAGAAAATAAAAAGCTTCCACTTCAGTTTTAAGTTCACCATGACATAAAAAATTTAAAGTTCACTTCTAAGTTTTTACATAGAAGATAGGAAAAGTTATACTATGATTTTGATTATTTCCTATGAAGATTAAAAGTTTCACTTATATTTTTAATTTTTCTCAAAGAAGTGAAGAAAAGTTCAACTTCGATTCTGAATTTTCTCAATGAATATGAAATAAGTTATTGATCATTTCTATTTTCTCAAAATAATATAAAAATTTTCCACTTCAGTTCCGATTTTTCTCAAACAGATGAAAAAATTTAAAATACTGTTCAAATTAGATTAAATTAGGTTAGGTTAGGTTAGATTAAGTTAGGTCAGGTTAAGTTAGGTTAGGTTAGGTTAGGTTAGCCTACGTACGCGCGCGTATCTCTTTTCCTATCTTCTATGTAAAAACTTAGAAGTGAACTTTAAATTTTTTATGTCATGGTGAACTTAAAACTGAAGTGGAAGCTTTTTATTTTCTCTGGAGAAATTAGAATTGAATTATGTTCTTTGGTAAAATTCAGATTAGAACTTGAACTTTTCTATCTTCTAAGAAAAATTTGGAACAATATTTTAAATTTTTTCATCTCTTTGAGAAAAATCTGAATTGAAGTGGAAAATTTTACAATATTTTGAGAAAATAGAATTGATCAATAACTTATTTCATTTTCATTGAGAAAATTCAGAATCGAAGTTGAACTTTTCTTCTTCCAGGGAAATATTTGGAACAGAACTTTAAATTTTTTCATCTCTTTGAGAAAGGTTGGAACTGAATTTAAGAAAATTTAGAATTAAAGTGAAACTTATTATCTTCATAGAAAATAATCACAATCATGGTATAACTTTTCCTATCTTCTACGGAAAAATTTAGAAGTGAACTTTAAATTTTTTATGTCTTGGGCCTTTTCTTCTTCCGGAAAAAGTATTTCTTGGTGTTGAGGTAACTAAAAAGCTGTAAAGTATAGTTGTGGGTGAAAAAGATAAGTACTTCAAGTTGGAAAATGGGTTTAGGAGGGAAATTAAGAAAGTAACTTGCTCTGAAATGGTCTTTGAAAAGTATTTCTTGGTGTTGAGATATCCAAAAAGCTGTAAAGTATAGTTGTGGGTGAAAAAGATAAGTACTTCAACTTGTAAAATGGGTTTAGGAGGGACATTAAGCAAGTAACTTGCTCTGAAATGGTCTTTGAAAAGTATTTCTTGGTGTTGAGGTAACCAAAAAGCTGTAAAGTATAGTTGTGGGTGAAAAAGATAAGTACTTCAAGTTGGAAAATGGGTTTAGAAGGGACATTAAGAAAGTAACTTGCTCTGAAATGGTCTTTGAAAAGTATTTCTTGGTGTTGAGGTATCAAAAAAGCTGTAAAGTATAGTTGTGGATGAAAAAGTTAAGTACTTCAAGTTGGAAAATGGGTTTAGGAGGGACATTAAGAAAGTAACTTGCTCTGAAATGGTCTTTGAAAAGTATTTCTTGGTGTTGAGGTAACCAAAAAGCTGTAAAGTATAGTTGTGGGTGAAAAAGATAAGTACTTCAAGTTGGAAAATGGGTTTAGGAGGGACATTAAGAAAGTAACTTGCTCTGAAATGGTCTTTGAAAAGTATTTCTTGGTGTTGAGGTATTCAAAAGCTGTAAAGTATAGTTGTGAGTAAAAAAGATAAGTACTTCAAGTTGGAAAATGGGTTTAGGAGGGACATTAAGAAAGTAACTTGCTCTGAAATGGTCTTTGAAAAGTATTTCTTGGTGTTGAGGTATCCAAAAAGCTGTAAAGTATAGTTGTGGGTGAAAAAGATAAGTACTTCAAGCTGGAAAATGGGTTTAGGAGGGATATTAAGAAAGTAACTTGCTTGAAATAGTCTTTGAAAAGTATTTCTTGGTGTTGAGGTATCCAAAAAGCTGTAAAGTATAGTTGTGGTGAAAAAGATAAGTTCTTCAAGTTGGAAAATAGGTTTAGAAGGGACATTAAGAAAGTAACTTGCTCTGAAATGGTCTTTGAATAGTATTTCTTGGTGTTGAGGTATCCAAAAAGCTGTAAAGTATAGTTTTGGGTGAAAAAGATAAGTAATTCAAGTTGGAAAATGAGTTTAGGAGGGACATTAAGAAAGTAACTTGCTCTGAAATGGTCTTTGAAAAGTATTTCTTGGTGTTGAGGTATCCAAAAAGCTGTAAAGTATAGTTGTGGGTGAAAAAGATAAGTACTTCAAGTTGGAAAATGGGCTTAGGAGGGACATTAAGAAAGTAACTTGTTCTGAAATGGTCTTTGAAAAGTATTTCTTGGTGTTGAGGTATCCAAAAAGCTGTAAAGTATAGTTGTGGGTGAAAAAGATAAGTACTTCAAGTTGGAAAATGGGTTTAGGAGGGACATTAAGAAAGTAACTTGCTCTGAAATGTCTTTTGAAAAGTATTTCTTTGTGTTGAGGTATCCAAAAAGCTGTAAAGTATAGTTGTGGGTGAAAAAGATAAGTACTTCAAGTTGGAAAATAGGTTTAGAAGGGACATTAAGAAAGTAACTTGCTCTGAAATGGTCTTTGAATAGTATTACTTGGTGTTGAGGTATCCAAAAAGCTGTAAAGTATAGTTGTGGGTGAAAAAGATAAGTAGTTCAAGTTGGAAAATGGGTTTAGGAGGGACATTAAGAAAGTAACTGGCTCTGAAATGGTCTTTGAAAAGTATTTCTTGGTTTTGAGGTATCCAAAAAGCTGTAAAGTATAGTTGTGGGTGAAAAAGATAAGTACTTCAAGTTGAAAAAAGAGTTTAGGAGGGATATTAAGAAAGTAACTTGCTCTGAAATGGTCTTTGAAAAGTATTTCTTGGTGTTGAGGTAACCAAAAGCTGTAAAGTATAGTTGTGGGTGAAAAAGATAAGTACTTCAAGTTGGAAAATGGGTCTAGGAGGGACATTAAGAAAGTAACTTGCTCTGGAATGGTCTTTGAAAAGTATTTCTTGGTGTTGAGGTATCCAAAAAGTTGTAAAGTATAGTTGTGGGTGAAAAAGATAAGTACTTCAAGTTGAAAAATGGGTTTAGAAGGGACATTAAGAAAGTAGCTTGCTCTGAAATGGTCTTTGAAAAGTATTTCTTGGTGTTGAGGTATCCAAAAAGCTGTAAAGTATAGTTGTGGGTGAAAAAGATAAGTACTTCAAGTTGGAAAATGGGTTTAGGAGGGACATTAAGAAAGTAACTTGCTCTGAAATGGTCTTTGAAAAGTATTTCTTGGTGTTGAGGTATCCAGAAAGCTGTAAAGTATAGTTGTGAGTGAAAAAGATACGTACTTCAAGTTGGAAAATGGGTTTAGAAGGGACATTAAGAAAGTAACTTGCTCTGAAATGGTCTTTGAAAAGTATTTCTAGGTGTTGAGGTATCCAAAAAGCTGTAAAGTGTAGTTGTGGGTGAAAAAGATAAGTACTTCAAGTTGGAAAATGGTTTAGGAGGGACATTAAGAAAGTAACTTGCTCTGAAATGGTCTTTGAAAGGTATTTCTTGGTGTTGAGGTATCCAAAAAGCTGTAAAGTATAGTTGTGGGTGGAAAAGATAAGTACTTCAAGTTGGAAAATGGGTTTAGGAAGGACATTAAGAAAGTAACTTGCTCTGAAATGGTCTTTGTAAAGTATTTCTTGGTGTTGAGGTAACCAAAAAGCTGTAAAGTATAGTTGTGGATGAAAAAGATAAGTACTTCATGTTGGAAAACGGGTTTAGGAGGGACATTAAGAAAGTAACTTGCTCTGAAATGGTCTTTGAAAAGTATTTCTTGGTGTTGAGGTATCCAAAAAGCTGTAAAGTATAGTAGTGGGTGAAAAAGATAAGTACTTCAACTTCTAAAATAGGTTTAGAAGGAACATTAAGAAAGTAACTTGCTCTGAAATGGTCTTTGAAAAGTATTTCTTGGTGTTGAGGTATCCAAAAAGCTGTAAAGTATAGTTGTGGTGAAAAAGATAAGTTCTTCAAGTTGGAAAATGGGTTTAGGAGGGACATTAAGAAAGTAACTTGCTCTGAAATGGTCTTTGAAAAGTATTTCTTGGTGTTGAGGTAACCAAAAAGCTGTAAAGTATAGTTGTGGGTGAAAAAGATAAGTACTTCAAGTTGGAAAATGGGTTTAGGAGGGACGTTAAGAAAGTAACTTGCTCTGAAATGGTCTTTGAAAAGTATTTCTTGGTGTTGAGGTATCCAAAAAGCTGTAAAGTATAGTTGTGGGTGAAAAAGATAAGTACTTCAAGTTGGAAAATGGGTTTAGGAGGGACATTAAGAAAGTAACTTGCTCTGAAATGGTCATTGAAAAGTATTTCTTGGTGTTGAGGTATCCAAAAAGCGTTAAAGTATAGTTGTGGATGAAAAAGATAAGTACTTCAAGTTGAAAAAGGGTTTAGGAGGGACATTAAGAAAGTAACTTGCTCTGAAATGGTCTTTGAAAAGTATTTCTTGGTGTTGAGGTAACCAAAAAGCTGTAAAGTATAGTTGTGAATGAAAAAGATAAGTACTTCATGTTGGAAAATGGGTTTAGGAGGGACATTAAGAAAGTAACTAGCTCTGAAATGGTCTTTGAAAAGTATTTCTTGGTGTTGAGGTATCCAAAAAGCTGTAAAGTATAGTTGTGGGTGAAAAAGATAAGTACTTCAAGTTGGAAAATGGGTTTAGGAGGGACATTAAGAAAGGAACTTGTTCTGAAATGATATAATAAAGCCTTAAAAAAGTGTTAAAAAATAAGGGCTCAGGGGCCTTTGGGGCGCCGGGGGCCCTTTGGGGGTCTGGGGGGGGGCGGGTGGCCCTTTGGGAGCCCGGGGGCCCTTTGGGGACCGGGAACTTCCTTCGGGGTTGGGGTAGGGGGATCGGAGCCCTTTGGGTCGGGGTAGGGGGATCGGGGCCCTTTGGGGTTGGGGTAGGGGACCTCACGGCACTGTTTAAATAGAACTTGTGTATTATAACGACCACACTCAAAACCTCTTCTAAAACATCTTCTAAAATCATCTTTTAAAATGTCTCTAACTGTTTCGCCGAAATAATTCCCTAAAATGTCTAAAACGGTTTCGCCCATATAATCTCTAAACGTAATTTCATCGTGTTCCCTTTGTTTTTGGCATCCCTGCGCTGTCACATTTGAAACTACTAAGAAACCTTTTCCCGCGTTAAACTCTAAGATCAAAACATTCGCCGGAGTTACAATTAACCTTGCCATCACCTGTCAGTTATTTATAAACTTTGCCCCGGAAACAATTCTGGTCGAACTCCAAAGATATTAATAGACTTCGTCCAGGAGACAATTCTCCTTGGAAACAATAAATTAATTCCCCTTTCGTGAATCAATAATTCCCCTTAGAAACAACAAATTAATTCCCCTTTCGTGACAATCAATCAATCATGACATCATCTGTTAGAAACACGTGATCCTGTTTTCCTATTCCTGGCAGAAAACGTCCATCAAAGTGAGAAAAATACTGTTTTTCCATTCTCACTGACAAAAACCATAAAACAGACATGAATTGCTGTTGACATCCATGAAAAACATCAAATAAATTGACCAACACACATAACCATCCAAGAAAACATCCATCAAAATGAGAAAATTCCTGTTTTTTCAAGTGAGAAAAATTCTGTTTTTTCATTCTCAGTGAGAAAACCATAAACCACGTGGTCCTCGTGGGAGTAGCGCCCCCCTCTCTACTGATAATATATGAACTGTGGTTAACATATAGTATGGGTTATTGGAACCCGGCTCAATGGTAACCGAAACTCTAGAAAACGGTATTTTGATACAAATAGATACATCAAAAGAATCTAATTTTAATGCTGATTTCAAATATATAAGTTTTATCAAGTTTAAGCCTATCCATCAAAAGTTACACGCCTGAGAAAATTTGGCTGATTTTCGAAAAAAGGGGGAAAGACCCCCTAAAAATTATAGAACCTTAATGAAAATCACACCATCATATTCCGCGTATCAGAGAACCCTACTGTAGAGGTTTCAAGCTCCTACCTATAAAAATGTGGAATTTTGCATTTTTTGCCAGAAGAAAGATCACGGGTGCGTGTTTATTTGGTTTTTTTTTTCCCAGGGGTGATCGTATCGACCCAGTGGTCTTAGAAAATCGTGGGAGGGCTTATTGGAATGGAAATAAAAAGTTCTAGTTCCCTTTTTAAGTGACCAAAAATAATGGAGGGCAACTAGGCCCCCTCCCACGCTCATTTTTTTCCCAAAGTCACCTGATCAAAATTTTGAGATAGCCATTTTGTTCAACATGTTCGAAAATATTATAAGTTTGTCTTTTAGAATGACTTAATCCCCCAAAGTTCCCGGGAGGAGGGCTGAAAGTTATGAACTTTACCCAATGTTAACATATAGTATTGGTTATTGGGAAGTATACAGTACAGACGTTTTCAGGGGAGATTTTTCCTGGTAGTGGGGGGGGGGGGGGTCGGGGGTTATGTGGGAGGATCTTTTCATGAAGGAAGTCTTCATGGGGGAAGGGACATTGCTATGAAGGGGACGCCGGACTTCCCAGCATTATTTAAAAAAAAGATCAGAAATTAAATATAAAAAACAAGTGTTTCAACTGCAACAGCAGCAACATGAAAACTTTAAACGAACAGAAAATATTACATATATGATTGGGTTCACCCCCTAGTCAATACCTCACTCTTTAAGCCAGAGATTTTTTAGTACTTTCATAAGAGCTATTTATTCTAATTAACGGCCTTTGTGATTAAGCGGTCATTTTTAAAGAATTGGAACAAAATTCAAACTTTCGCTTAAAGAGCAAGGTATTGACTAGGGGGTGAACCCCCTAATATACGTATTAAAAATATATGAATATAGAAGTTCGTTACGTAAGTAAATTCGTAAGTTATGTATATTTATTACTAATAAAAACGTTCGTAAATAAAATGAAACAAGTTTCGAGAAAGCCATTTAACCAAATAAAAGTAAATTAATATGAAATTTTTGTTTTAATTATTCATTTACTGTGAGCCAAAATCAAAATCTGCATTTATTCAAAAACGTTCAAAAATTAAATAAAAAAAAACAAGTTTTTTAACTGAAAGTAAGGAGCGACATTAAAACTTAAAACGAACAGAAATTATTTCGTATATGAAAGGGGCTGCCCCCTCCTCAACGTCTTGCTCTTTTGACTTTCTCACAACTCTATTTTTTTAAACAATAAAAAACTTTAGCGTAAAGAGCAAGGCGTTGAGGAGGGGACAGCCCCTTTCATATACGGAATAATTTCTGTTCGTTTTAAGTTTTAATGTCGCTCCTTACTTTCAGTTAAAAAAACTTGTTTTTTTTTATTTAATTTAATTTAAAGAATTGGAAAGAAATACATGTAAATGTTAACTTACCCGTTGAGCACTGTTTGAAATAGAATATCCATAAAATCTGAGCTAAGCTTGCCAGCATTGCGGCAGAAACATTATAATAGTTAAAACTTGCAAGGCATGCCAATTGGATGGGAAATATTGGCACCTAATAATTTTAAAATTACCTTCACCTTTGTATCTTTCTAAAACAATGAAATGTAGAAAAATGTCACAAGTTTTTGATTTTGTGTAAATCAGGGTAGGGGGGTATAAATTTTGGGATGGGGGGGAGGAGAATTTTCTTAAGTCTAAAATTTCCTTTACCAAACGAAGTTCGGTCTCGTAGTACTATTAACACTAGTCCTAGTACCTAGTCCTTGTACTACTGACTAACAGTTAAAACTGATAACGAGAGATAAATAGCATGAGTTGGTACTGTTTATATGTAAGCATAAACTTTCTAAATTGTGAGAATAATATACATATTGTTTGGATTCACTTTATCCTCCTTTCTGTAAAAACTTCGTACAACATGCTGAGAAAGGAGCAGAAATTAATATGAGTAACCGCTAATACTATCGAAAAAGTATTTATCTCTAAACCTGTTTTTTCTATAAAACAATAAATTTTGTACTTTACTGAAAAAAAAAATCAAATGAATTTACTAAAAAAAAATGTGCGTTGTCAGTTTAATACATATATGCTGATATTTATTGCTTAAAATCTTATTTAATTTTTGATTTCTTAAAGTTATAAAAATAAAACATTTAAAAGAATTTTTTCAGTAAAGTACAAATTATATTCTGGCTTTTAGAAAGCATAGGGGTTTAGAACCCTACTCATATTGATTTCTCCTCGTTTTGAGTTTGACTCTGTTATTTATTTTAGTTTCTGCTTGTTTTTGGTTTAATTAATTTATTGATACTGATTTGTAGTAGTTGTATGCATGGAAGATGCAGTTAGACTGCATAATAGTAAAATATTGTACTGGCATGTTAACAAATTGAGAGGGAGTAGTCAATCCGGACTTTGCCCAGTTAAAGATAGGAATGGGGCCGCAATTAGCGACAAGGAAAAACCTAAAGAGAGATGGGCCGAATATTTTGAGAATTTGCTTAACCGAGATAGAGTTGCAGGAAAAGATATAGAGGGAAATGAAAAAGTTTGTGATACCTGAAAAAGGCTGTGAAAGAAGATTTGTTTTGTGAGGAAGAATTAGCAACGGTACTAAAAGGATTAAAAAATAATAAGGCTCCAGGTGCTGATAGGGTGGTAAATGAGTTTCTTAAATATGGTGGACCTGAGGTTAGAAATAAGTTACTGAAGATTATGAATATGATTTTTGGAAAAGGGGAAGTACCTAACGATTTTAGGAAAACCTTAATTAAGCCACTCTATAAGACAGGTGATAAAAGTGAGTGTGGTAATTACCGAGGCATTAGTCTGGTCTCTGCAGGTAGTAAATTACTTAGTAATATGATACTTTTTAGACTGAGAGATGCCGTAGACAAAGTTTTAAGAGAAGAACAGTGTGGTTTTAGAAAAGGTAGAGGATGTATTGACCAAATTTTCACTCTTAGGCTAATAATTGAGAAGTGCCTGAGTTTTCAAACACCTTTGGTCCTCAGTTTGGCAGATTATGAACAAGCGTTCGATTCTGTTGATAGAAGAGCTTTGGTAAAGGTTTTATCCTTGTATGGTATATTAGACAAATACATTAAAGTGATTAGTGCTATGTACGAGAATAACACCGCTGCGGTTAAGGTAGGAAATGAGGTTAGCAGCTGGTTTTGTATTAAATCAGGAGTTAAGCATGGTTTTGTTCTATCCCCCTTTATATGGATTATTTTGATGGACTTTGTTTTAAGGAGCACAGGAAAGGCAATGGGAGACCACGGAATCAAATGAGGAGGAAAAGGTCTCCTGGGCTTGGATTATGCTGATGATTTAAGCATCCTAGATGAAAGTGTGAGCAAAATGAATGAAGTTTTAGAGGTTTTGCGAGTTCAGGGTGCTAGAATTGGTATGAAAATTAATGTTGGGAAGACTAAGTCACTAAGGCTAAGAATAAGCGAAGATGAAAAGATGACGTTGGGTAATGAAATATTGATCAGGTGGGCAGCTTCACTTACCTTGGTAGTATTATTAGTAAAGATGGTGGGAGCAGTGAAGATGTTAAAAGTAGAATAGCCAAGGCTCAGGGTGTTTTTTTACAGTTAAAAAAGTTTTGGAAGAATAGGAAAATAAGTCTGCAAACCAAGATTAGAATATTAGAAGCTACAGTGGTGACAGTGGTCAAATATGGCTCTGAAGCATGGACGCTCCGAAAAGCAGATGAAGATTTGCTAGATGTTTTCCAGAGAAATTGCTTAAGGATTGTTCTGGGTACCCGGCTGACTGACCATATTTCAAACAATAGGCTATACGAAAAATGTGGTTCAATACCGCTCTCTAGGGCTATAATGAAAGAAAGGTTGAGGTGGCTAGGGCCCGTCGTGCGGATGAAGGATGACAGATTGCCGAAGATTGTTCTTTTCAGCCAACCGTCTAGGGCTAAACGGAAAGCAGGTCGTCCCCGTCTGGGGTGGGAGGACGTCATAAAAAAAGATTTAAAGGATATGGGAACTTCGTGGGCGGGTGTAAAAAGGGAGGCTTTGAATAGATTGGGGTGGAGGAGGAGCGTGCGTACCTGTGTTGGCCTCAGGCGGCTTGGTGCTGCAGTGAGTTGTTAGTAGTAGTAGTAGTAGTATACATGTTAGATTATTTGAAGGTTTTTTTTGTTCATTTTTGGTTTAATGGAGTTCTGTACTTTAAAAAAAAAATTCATTTTGTAGAATGTTTTTTTTAATTAGTTTCTGTTCGTTTTACATTAACAAAGTCTTTTTCAGGGAGAAAGAAGATGAACCTCTTCTAAAAGTTAAACAACCGTCCCTTCCATCAAAACCTTCAATGCCCCCTGAACATAACTTACAGCCCTTTCCCCTAATCTGTGGGGTTTGTTTAAACCCCAAAAGCCTTGTTATATAATATTTAAAATTTCTATTAGATGCAATTCGAGACAATACGAAGTTTGTGTGTGTGTGGAGGGGGGGGGGGGGTAGCTGCCCTCCGATCACTTTGACTCTTAAAAAGAATACTAGAGCGTCGGCTTACCAATCCAATGAGCCCCCTCCGAAGTTTATATGACCATGCTTTCTTTAAAAACCTTATATGCCCCCAGGACACAATTTACAACCCTTGCCCTGAGGGCTGGGGGGGGGGGGGGATTTATTATCCTCAGAGACATAACTTCAAGACCTCTCAAACACATTGAACAAAACGGCTATCTTAAAATTTTGATTGGAAGTGTTTGGGGAAATGATGGGCGTAGAGGGGGGCATTTGCCTTCTGATCACTTTCGACTGATAAAACAGGTACTAGTCCCCTCAATTTCCAATCGAATGAGCCTTTTTTGAAGCTTCTACGACAAAACTTTTTTATAAAAACCTTATCTGCCCAAAGGGCATATGTTACGACCCTTGTCCTGAGGGCTATGGGTGGAGGGTCGCCATCCTCAAAGACATAATTTCCAGACCTTTCAACTACGTTGAACAAAATGGCCCTATCAAAATGTTGAACGAAACTGTTTGGGGAAATGATGGGCGTAGGGGGGGGGAGTTGGGATTCTCCTTCCGATTACCGACTAGCTGCCCTCCGATCACTTGACTCTTAAAAAGAATACTAGAGCGTCGGATTACCAATCTAATGAACCCCCTCCGAAGTTTATATGACCATGCCTTCTATACAAACCTTATATGTCCCAGGACACAGGTTATAACCCTTGCCCTGAGGGCAGGGGGGATTTATTATCCTCAGCGACATAATTTCAAGACCTTAGAGTCAGCTGAAGTAAGTCAGTGTGTGACATCCCCGCTAGTGACACACTGAGGAAGTCAATTATCTTAGGGTTTACCATTTCTAGATCTTCCCTCCAAAGTTTGTATATGTACCATGCTGCAAGCTGCAAGCGCACTAAGATATTTTCAAAAATTAGCCAAAACTTGATCAATATATAGGATATTTAGTAAAACAAGTAGATAAATTTTAATGTTGCATTAAACCAAAAAACACCGTTTTACTTGTATTAGAAACCTTTCCAATTGGTGTTCATATACTGCAAAATGTTAATATCAAAATTTTCTTTTATATTCTATAGATTTAGCCAAACAGGGCGTCAAATCAAATGTTAAACAATATTTTAAATTCTTTGACACAATCCAGTGTGGAGCTGTTGGTTTTATGCGAAGGAAATTTTCCGAGGATGATTTTCAGTGAGGAGAGGTCTGTCCGTGGAAAGTTTTCAGGGGGAATGGAAACTTACACGGATAGAATATTCAAGGAATTTTATGCAAAAGAAATTTCATTAGGAGGGGAGCATTAGTTAAAAAGGTCAAAATTAAATTTCTAAAAGTTTATTCAACTATATAACTTCCAAAGTTAAAACTTAAAATGAGTAGAAGTTAATATGAGAAAAACAGCCCCTCCTCAATCCCTCGCTCTTTGCACTAAAGTCTGACCATTTGTCTCAATTCTTTAAGAACAACTCTTAAAACACAACAGTTATTTAATTGGAATACAAAGCTTTGAGAAACACTAAAAATTTAGCGTAAGGAGTGAGGGATAAAGAGGGGGTAGACCCCTACACGGGCTAATTTTGGATAATTACTGTGGAGAGATGCACTTGATGATTCTTAATAAATGCCCAATGGCAGACTTCGGAACGAGAATATCTAATAAGGGAAATCGATGTAAATAGAAATGGGTCCATAATTATGGGTTAAGCCCCAGTAGGTCTTGCAACTTAGTAAAATATAACTCCTTCAAGGCGTGAAACTTACCAGAATTTTACAGACTCGCATGTTTTAAGCCATGCGCTAAATTGCCACTCATTTTTTGTATAAACTTTAATTTTATTCATTCGATGTTCTTATAGGCAATGTAGACTACATTCAGTATATTGGTCCTTTTTAACTAAAAACTTAAAATAGTATTTAAGATATTTCTTTACTTTTGATAAGATAAATTGACGTTAATAAAACAGCAAACAAATATCAATTTAATTTTTTGTATAAACTTTAATTGTAATCATTTTTAAAACATTTTACAGGAAGTTGATATTTTTGCATGCAATTTAAACCACAGTCAATATATTTGTCCTTTTTAGCTAAAAACTAAAAAAAAAGGAATTCAAATATTTCTTTACTTTGGGTAAGATAAATTTACGTTAATTAAGAAACAAAAAATATCAATTCAAATTTTCAAATACACTTTAATTGTAATCATTTTTTTTAATTTTTTTCCAAATAATGCTGTGGTATTTAGAGGGGATTTGTTTGTGTTAAGTTTTTTGTCAATGATTGTTATTAAATAAATAAAAAATATATTTTTCTTTTTTAACTAAAAGCTAAAAAATAATTCAAATATTTTTCATTTTGGGTAAGATAAATTTATGTTAATTAAACACCAAACAAATATCAATTTAAATTTCGCATCAACTTTAACTGTAATCATTTTTAAAATATTTTGAAGAAAGTTGAAATTTTTGCATGCAATTCAAACCACATTCAGTAGATTTATCCTTTTTAACCATAAAAGGTTTTTCAGGTTTTTTAAGTTCACCCTTTTCAATATATATCCAGTATATTTGTCGCTTTTAACTAAATACGAAAAAAAATACTTCAGGTGGTATTTCAATCCTTTGGGTAAAATGAATTTACATTAATTAAACAGGAAACAAATATCAAT
This sequence comes from Artemia sinica, assembly GCA_027921565.1. Classification (NCBI taxonomy): domain Eukaryota; kingdom Metazoa; phylum Arthropoda; class Branchiopoda; order Anostraca; family Artemiidae; genus Artemia; species Artemia sinica. The sequence goes on along the minus strand of CM051270.1, from coordinate 58,994,726 downwards.
CTAAATTTTTGCATAAACTTTAATTGTAATAATTTCTTAACAATTTTGTAGAAAGTTGATATTTTTGCATGCAATTTAAATCATAGTCAGTCTATTTGTGCTTTTTAAATAAAAACTAAAAATAGTAAAAATAGTAGCAGGGGCAATATATCTTCAGACTAAAAATGAAAGCTCAATATGTTCAGCTTATTCCTGAATCCAAGGAAGAGTATATGAACCTCTAGATCTCTAGGTCTCTGGTTCTCTAGAGACCTATGTCTCTAGGTCTCTAGCTCTTTGAATTGACGCACACAAGTATCTTGGAAGCTTTTTTTAACACCTTGTCTTCTCTGTGTGGCTCTTTGGAATATAGAAAAAGCAATAAGAGGAGAACAATCTCCAAACAACTCGCATGATCGGAGCCACTACAAAACTTGCTTGTTCTGTCTATCTTCAAAACTTTATAATACGGAGGCTGCATGAATATCTGTATCTGATTCAGCCCAATAATTCCCATTGGACTCCCCATTTCATGGTTTATAAGGTCACTTTACCTGAAAAAACAGACCAAACTTAAGTAATTTTAATCATTCTTTTCTTCCCTTCATTCGAGGCACCATTTACCTCAGTTAAGCCCAAAAGCTGCTAGCAATGCCATTTGTATTTGGATTTGTAGATTTTACTAACATAATTATAGTATGCTGTGGGGCTCTTGCCAGTTGTCTCATCTACTATGATTGTATAATATGTTTCAATAAATAGGTAGGCTAATGAGCATTGTTCCTACCGTTCCATTAAACAATTCATTATTCCCTCGATTTTCGTACTTTTCAGCGTTATCTGCAAAATAATGTTTCAATTCGTTATAAATCCTTGAGAAATGATGTTAAAGAACCTGTCCGACGTTAATGAATTATCAACAGTGTCTCTGATATTATCGATACTATCACAAAGCACGATGCTGATGATGTTGGTCTGCCAGTCCTAGTTATCGGCCACCCTAGTGAAGTACCACTCATACCTATCGATGCTTTTTGTGTGTTGGGTTGCCGTGTAAACTCCTGTTAGTCTGAGTTAAACTCTTTGTCTGAATGTGTGAGAACTCTTCTGCCTGGAACAATTGGACATCCTTCGTCATAAATGCAAGAGCGTTCCATCTCTTCGAAACCATCCCAAGCGGAAATTCTGAAAAACGCACCTACAGACCTCAAAGATCCTATTGAGCGCAAAGCGACCCTTGATACCCTGGATGGTCATGATGGTATGGTGTGAAATCTGATCCTGTCAAGAAAAGATGATTATTCAAACCCGAGATGAAGCCTCAGCCGTCTCTCTTGCCGCCGCTGAAACTATTCAGCCTAATGTGTCCACTCATGTTCTTAATCAAAAAGTGCTTGGTATTGTGAGTGACACCCCCGCTGGTTTGCTAAAATCAGAGCTTGTTAATATGATTCCCGGTCTTGTTGATGCAGCTAAAATTGGAAGTTTCAGATCCTTCCGCCTTGAATTTCTTGACGATGTTGCCTTAAATAAAGCTATAAATGATGGTTTGTGTTTGGGATTTGAGCTTTTTAAAATTAGATCTTTCCAGAAATTACCTCCTAGATGTTACTGCTGTCAATCGCCGAACCCTATTGTCTGTAATTACCCACTCCCTTCGACTAATCAAAAGCGTTCACGGTGCGCCGCTGGACATTGTAACACACGTGATAATCCTTGCACTGAAAGCCCGAATTGTGCCAACTGCGGGGGAAATCATGTTTCCTATAATCTCAGATGCCCAGTGTCAGAAAAAGCTCTGAACAAGGATAAGAAGTGATTGCTAGTGGCAATAGATTTTGTTTTGTTTCATTTAGCAATAACGGAACCAAAGACAAATATCTTCTTATTGATAAGCTTCTTGATTATGATACAGTTATCCTACAGGAACATTTTCTATTTAAAACCAATACATATACTCTTAAATGGTCACCCACATGTATGTAAATGTGATGTGAAATGTGAATGTGATTGTTTGTGAAGCTAAAAAAAACGCGCGGTGAACCCTCTGGGGGCCTTGCAACTTTAGTTCGTCGTGCTCAGAAGCCTTAGCTCATTTCTTCTTATCATAATTTACTGGCAATAAAGTGTGGTAATATGGGCTTCATCAATGTCTATATGCCATGCAATCGTAAGAAAATGTCTTCCCTATCCTCTATCGCGGGTGCTTGCCAGCGTCTCAGGATACTTCTGCTAAAAGTGACTAATCATAGGCAGTGCAATCGCGCTGACTAAGTAAAGAACGATGATGGTACAATGAATTATTTTTTTTTCTTTAGACCAGGGCACTTCGTATCGAAGGAGTTGTCGTAGAAGCTTCAAAAAGGGCTCATTCGATTGGACATTGGAGTGGCTTGTGCCCCTTTTATTAGTTGAAAGGAATTGAAAGGCAACTAACGCCCTTTTCGCGCCCACCATTTCTGCAAACAGATCCAATCAAAATTCCAAGATAGCCATTTTGTTCGGCGTAGTTGATTTCCAGATAGAGATTATGTTTTTGAGGAGGACACTCCCCTACAGCCCTCAGGGCAAGGGTTGTGAGTTATTTTTATAGAAAGTTTTGTCGTAGAAACTTCAAAAAGGCTAATTCGATTGGAAATTCAAAGGGCTACTGCCTTTTTAATAGTCAAAAGTGATTGGAGGGCAACTAACCCCCCTCTCACGCCCACATTTTCCCCAAACACATCCAATCAAAATTTTGAGATAACCATTTTGTTCAACGTAGTTGAAAGTTCTGGAAATTAGGCCTTTGAGGATGACAACCCCCCAGAGCCCTCAGGGTAAGGGTTGTAAGTTATGCCTAGGGGGCATATAAGATTTTTATTGAAAGTTTTGTCGTAGAAACTTCAAAAAACACTCATTTCATTGGAAATTGAAATGGCTAGTGCCCTTCTTAATAGTCGAAAGTGATTGGAAGGCAACTAACACCCCTTCCACGCCCACCATTTATCCAACCACATACAATAAAAATTTTGAGATAGCCATTTTGTTCAAAGTAGTTGAAAGGTCCGGAAATTATATCTTTGAGGATGACACCCCCCAACAGCCCTCAGGGTAAGGGTTATAAGCTGTGCCCTGGGGGCATATAAGGGTTTTATTGAAAGCTTTATCGTAGAAACTTGAAAAAGGGCTCATTCAATTGGAAATTCAAAGGGCTAGTGCCTTTTTAATAGTCGAAAGTGATTTAAGGGCAACTAACCCCCCTCTCACGCCCACATTTTCCCCAAACACATCCAATAAAAATTTTTAGATAGCCATTTTGTTCAACGTAATTAAAAGTTTTATAAATTAGGTCTTTGAGGATGATAAACCCCTAAGAGCCCTCGGGGCAAGGATTGCAAGTTATGCCCTGGGGGCATATAAGGCTCTTATAGATAGTAATGTTGTAAAAACTTCAAAAAGGGCTCATTAGATTGGAAATTAGAAGGGTTTGTGACCTTTTTAATACTCGAAAGTGATTGAAGGATAACTAAAACCCCTCTCATACCCACCATTTCCCCAAACACAACCAATCAAAATTTCGAGATAGCCATTTTGTTCGACGTAGTTAAAAAGTCCGGAAGTTATGTTTTTGAGGATGACACTTCCTCCACAGCCCTCAGAGCAAGGGTTGTAAGTTATGCCCTGGGGGCAAATAAGTTTTTTTTTATAGAAAGCTTTGTCGTAGAAACTTCAAAAATGAATCATTCCATTGGAATTTGAAACGGCTAGTGCCCTATCTAATAGTCGAAAGTGATTGGAAGGCAAGTAACCACCCTCTCACGCCTACCATTTTCCCAAACACATCCAATCAAAATTTTGAGATAGCCATTTTGTTCAACCTTCTTGAAAGGTCCAGAAATTATGTCTTTGAGGATGACCATCCCCTCACAGCCCTCAGGGCAAGGGTTGTAAGTTTTGCCCTGGGGCATATAAGGTTTTTATAGAAAGCGTAGTCGTAGAAACTTCCAAAAGGGCTCATTCAATTTGAAATTGAAAAGGCTAGTGCCCTTTTTAATATTAGGAAGTTATTGGAGGGCAACTAACCCCCTTCTCATGACAACCATTTAGCCAAGTACATCCAATCAAATTTTGGGATAGTAATTTTCTTCAACGTAGTTGAAATATCTGGAAATTAGTTCTTTGAGGATGACAATGCACTGTGTTAATGCTAACTTTCAATAAGGCATCTCAGCAGTATCCCAAGAGCGACTTAGGGTATTATGTTCAAATTTTCGGGGCTGCTTCTTAAAAATTTTCGGGGCTGCTTTTAAAATTTAACCAAATCAAATAGTGTAAGTGTATCCAAGCTATCAAAGAAAGCAAACAGATTTTTTTTAAGAATGGTATCAAGTTTTCTATTTCAGGTCAACTAGAGGAGGTATGAAACTAAATTAAACACCACTATTTGTGTCCAGATTTTTAAAAAGGGTGTATGTTATTAAAAATTGCTGAAAATTTTTCTCCAGCATACAAATAGCAGACCAAACTATAAAGTATTAAAAGAAACGAAAAGAGTATTATTTCCTTTCTCTCCGAAAAGATTATGTCAATACGAAATGTCAATATAAAACGTCAATATCAATATACTTCTGCTAAGGGTGACTAATCAAGGATTAAGTCGGATTGTGGCTGGTGATATTAATGCCAATCTGACAGAAGTGACCTGTTTTTTTATACTTTGCCTAGTGGCTATCAGTTAGTCAATAAAGACAAAGAATTTACCTATATTCATGACCGTGATGGGGCTAAATCAAAACTCGATCATATTATAGTCTCAAGTGGATCACTCGTGATTCCTCATCTCATTGTTTTGTATGATAAAATTGAGTATGATGACTTGCCTTTAACTTGTAAAATGGATTCACCTGCTCTACTGGCTTATGACCAATCTTTTAACCATAAAAACAGTTTGGTTTGATAAACCAAACTGGAAACGAGTAAATTACGAAGTTTCTTTGTGTGTTCTTTGCTTGTTATTGTCAAGCCTGAAAGAGCCTTTTCACCTTTTACAAACCTCTGTAAGGTCACCGACAGCTAAGATTGATTTAAATTATTACTATTATCAGCTCGTCCATTGTTTGAAGTCAGCTGCTTCAGCTTCAGTTCCTCTTGTATGTGTTGGACTTAGCACCAGAACACCGTTGTGGAATGTGTGGCGTATTTAAAATTAAGCAAAATTCCAAACATTAGTTTAGATCTTCTTTTTGTCATGCCCATCTGAAAGCTTTGGATGGCCCCTCGGATCAGAAGTCTTGGTCCAATGTAATTAATAGCAGCAAGTGTGTGCCTGCTATCGTTTTACATATCAAAATCAGTGATTTTGTTGGTCATTTTACGCGTGTTTTTTCTACATTCAAGTCATTTTGTCCATATTTGTCCAGCCCATATTTTCTTCCTTATTGCATAATACTAATCCTCAAGCTCTTCAGCAAGCCCATAACCTTGTCAATATCTAGTGGGGATATCTATCAGCTTTAAAGAGGGTTAAGAACTCAAGTGTTCCTGATATGGATGGTCTGTTACAATCACTTCGCCATTAAGTGTCCATTATAGTTACTTTTTGAAGCTTTTTTTGAAGTTTCTACGACAACACTTAGTATAGAAACCTTATATGCCCCTAGGGAATAACTTACAACCTTTGCCCTGAGGGCTTTGGGCAAGGGGGAGGGGTTTCATCCTTAAGGACCTAATTTCCAAAACATTCAACTATGTTGTACAAAATAGCTATTTCAAAATTTTGATTGGATGTGTTTCGGGAAAATGTGGGCGTGAGAGGGGGGTTAGTTGCCCTCTATTCATTTTCGACTATTAAAAAGAGCACTAGCCCTTTGAATTTCCAATCGAAAGGGCCCTTTTTGACGTTTCTACGACAAAGTTTTCAATAAAAACCTTGTATGCCCCCATGGCATAATTTATAACCCTTGCTCTGAAAACTACGGGGGAGTTTCCTGCTCAAAGATATAATTTCCAAAACTTTCAACTACATTGAATAAAATGGCTACCTCAAAATTTTGATTGGATGTGTTTGGGGAAAAGGTGGGCGTGGAAGGGGTCTTAGTTACCTTCCAATCATTTTCTACTGTTAAAAAGGGCACTAGCTATTTCAATTTCCAATCGATTGAGCCCATTTTGAAGTTTCTACGACAACACTTTCTATGAAAACCCTATATGCCCCAAGGGCATAACTTATGGCCTTGCCCAAAGGGCTGTGATGGGGGGAGGGTGTCATCCTCACCTAATTGCTTTAGTAACATAATTTGCACTTTACTGAAAAAATATAAATGTTTTTACTTTCATAACTTTAATAACTCAAATAATATTAACATTTTGATTACTAAATATCAGCAATTCACATTCATTTGTATTTTTTTCAGTATAAATTTCCTTTGTATGAATTTCCAAATGAATGCACCCTTTTTCAAGTTTCTACGACAAAGCTTTCATTAAAAACCTCATATACCCTTAGGGCATATCTTGTAACCCTTGCCCTGAGGACTCTGAGGGAGAGGGGTTGTCATCCTCAATGACCATCTTCCAGAACTTACAACTACGTCGCACAAAAAGGCTACCTAAAAATTTTGATTGGATGTGTTTGGATAAATGGTGGGCGTGAGAGGGGGGTTAGTTGCCCTTCAATCACTTTCGACTAATAAAAATGGCAATAGCCCTTTGAATTTCCAATCGAATGAGCCCTTTTTCAAGTTTATACGACAAAGCTTTCAATGAAAATCTTATATGCCCCCAGGGCATAGCTTATAACCCTTGCCCTGAAGACTGTGGGGGAGTGTCTTGCTCAAAGATATAATTTCCAGAACTTTCAGCTACGTTGAACAAAATGGCTATCTCAAAATTTTGATTGGATGTGTTTGGGGAAAAGGTGGGCGTGGAAGGAGTTTTAGTTGCCTTCCAATCACTTTCTACTGTTAAAAAGGACACTAGCTATTTCAATTTCCAATCGATTGAGCCCATTTTGAAGTTTCTACGACAACACTTTCTATGAAAACCTTATATGCCCCCAGGGCATAACTTATGGGCTGTGGGGGGGGGGAGGGTGTTACTCTCAAAGACCTAATTTTCAGAACTTTCAACTACGTTGAACAAAATGACTATCTCAAAATTTTAATTGGATGTCTTTGGGTAAAAGGTGGGCGTTAGATCGGAGTTAGTTGCCCTTCAATCACTTTTGACTATTAAAAAGGGTACTAACCCTTTGAATTTCCAATTGAATGAGCTCTTTTTGAAGTTTCTACGACAACATTTTCTCTAAAAAACCTTATATGCCCCCACGGAATAATTTACAACCCATGCCCTGAGGGTTGTGGGGAAGTGTCCTCCTCAAAAACATATTTTCTATCTGGAAATCAACTACACTGAAAAAAAATGGCTATCTCAACATTTTGATTTGATGGGTTTTGGGAAATGGTGGGCGTGGAAGGGGTGTTAGTTGCCTACCAATCACTTTCGACTATTAAAAAGGGCACTAGCTGTTTCAATTTCAAATCGAATGAGCCCTTTTCCAAGTTTCTACGACAATTCCTTCGATACGAAGTGTCCTGGTCTAAAGAAAATAAACAATTAAATAAATACTAAATGATACATTGTGCCAACATCTTTCTTTACTTAGGCAGTGCGATTGCGCTGCCTATGAAGAAACCGAAGATGACAGTGACAGCAACGTTTTTCATTTCTGGAGACACAATCGTGATTAAATTTCGTACGTCGCCGCACTTGCCAGAAATTTATTGTCTATTCCTGCGACTAGTGTGACCGCAGAAAGACTATTTTTGGTGGTAGGCCTGATAGTGACTATGATAGCGACTTAGAAGAAAAATGGCCTCAATCCACACTGAGTGGATAAGTTGATTCTCATTGATAACTATAGCCATATCCCGTAGTTCTAATATACCTTGAAGTTTGCCTGAAAGATTTGTTTTTCGACTTGCACTAATATTCCAAGATAAATGATGAATTTTGTTATACGGTATTCGAAGTTTTGTATACAGTAATTTTCGACGAATAACAATAATACTATAGCTCTTAGACATTTCAACTATTCTGCAAGGGTTCTGAAATACCACAGCCATTTCGCTTTTACCAGATTTCTACTTCTCTTGATGAATAACAAAGAAGACCAGCGTCCAGCCAGCGACTCGCAAAGTTTCTACCTCATGAATAGGTAGAATATCTTGTGAATAAAAAATGAGATTTGAGGAAGACTGATCAAAAAATAGGCTAAGTGTTTCTGGTCAACATTGATTGCGTCGGTATTTTCTTATAGGTGCGGAGTCGGGGACTAGTGGTAATTGTAATAGCAGTGGTAGCATACAGATATTAAACCTTATAATAAAAGTCTTATATGCCCCCAGGGAATAACTTGCAACCCTTGCGCTGAGGGTTGTAGGGGGGGAGTCATCATCAAAGACTTAATTTCCACGACTTTACACTACGTTAAACAAAAAGGCCATCTCAAAATTTTGATTGAATGTGTTTGGGGAAATGGTGAGTATGAGAGGGGCATTATTTGCCCTTCAATCACTTTCGACTATTAAAAAGGGCACTAGCCATTTGAATTTCCAATCGAATGAGCCTCTTTTGAAGTTTCTACGACAAGGCTTCCTATGAAAACCTTATATGCCCCCAGGACATAACTTATAACCCTTGCCCTGAGGTCTGTGGGGGGGTCTCATTCTCAAAGACCTAATTTTCAGAACTGTCACCTACGTTTAACAAAATGGCTACCTCAAAATTTTGATTGGATGTGTTTGGGGAAAAGTTGGGCGTGAAAGGGGGGTTAGTTGCCCTCCAATCACTTTCTACTGTTAAAAAGGGCACTAGCCCTTCGAATTTCCCATCGAATGAGCCTTTTTTGAAGTTTCTACGACAACACTTTCTATAAAAATCTCATATGCCCCCAGGGCATAATTTACAACCCTTGCCCTAAGGGCTGTGGGGGAGTGTCCTCCTCAAAAACATAATTTCTACCTGGAAATTAACTAGTCTTAACAAAATGGCTATCTCAAAATTTTGATTGGATGTGTTTGGGCAAAATAGTGGGCATGGAAGGGGTGTTAGTTCCCTTCCAATCACTTTCGACTATTAAAAAGGGCACTAGCCACTCCAATTTCCAATCGAATGAGCCCTTTTCGAAGTTTGTAAGACAACTCCTTCGATACGAAGTGCCCTGGTCTAGAACAATGTTACAAAATCGTTCTTTACTTAGGCAGCGCGATTGCGCTGCCTATGATTGTTCTGCTCAACATTACAAACTTGAAATTTATCTTGTGGAATTTGTAATCAAGGGTGCAAAAAGGGTGAACGAACACCTTCAAAACCATTGCATGGCCTAGATAGGCTACTTGAATTAAGAACTTGTGATCAAATTGATAGGATGTATTATTTACCTCCCATTACGGGGTCATCATTTTATTTAATTTTTGGGAGGTATGGCGTTGTGTATTCCCTAACCAGGATACTATCCTTTATCTCTCGTCTGCTCTGCTATTATTTTTAATGACAAGCTTCAGTTTGTATTTGAAGTTGGTAATAATCTTAAAGAATATTAAATAAAAAAACAAGTTTTTTCAACTGAAAGTAAGGATTAACATTAAAACATAAAACAAACAGAAATTATTATGTATATGAGGGAGTTTTCCCCCTCGTCAATATCTCGCTCTTTAGTCTAAAGTTCAAATTTTTTTTCCAATTCTTTAAGAATGACCCCTTAATCACAAAGGCCGTTTAATTAGAATAAATAACTCTTGGGAAAGCACTAAAAAAAACTTTAGCGTAAAGAGCGAAGTATTGACAAAACACGCATCCGTGATCTTTCTTTTGGCAAAAAATACAAAATTCCACATTTTTGCACATTTGAGCTTGAAACCTCAGTAGAGATGCCTCAGGAGGTCCCATGTGGCACCCCTGCTGCCACCTATAACTTTTTTTACATAGTTTATGTCTGTTTGTTGTCAGTGAGAATTTGAAAAACAGGAATTTTGTCACATTTATGCATGTTTTTATGGTTTTTGTCAGTGAGAATTTGAAAAACAGGAATTTTGTCACATTTATGGATGGTTTTATGGATTTTCTCAGTGAGAATGAAAAAACAGGAATTTTGTCACATTTATGTCTGTTTTCATGGATGGTTATGTGTGTTGATTATTTGACGGTTTTATGGATTTTGTCAGTGAGAATGGGAAAAACAGGAACTTTGTCACTCCCTTCTTGTTGTTGTTCAATGCAGATGTTATGAGTTTCCGGGAGATCGCGTGTTTCCAATATTTGTTGTTCGAGCCAAATGTTACGAGTTCCCGGGAAACAGTCAGATTTGTTATTGTTGTTCAAGCCAAATGTTATGAGTTTCCCGGGAAACAGTTAATTAATGTCTGACAGATAACGTAAAGTTAATTAATGTCTTTGGATTTCGAACAGAAATGTTTCCGAGAAACAGTTAGATCACACATGATGTCATGATTGTTTGAATTGTCTCCGGCGCGAAGTTTATTAATGTCTGGAGTTCTTCCAGAAGAATCGTTTCCGAGCAAATGTTTTGATCTTAGCGCGCGAAAAGATTTCCAAATAATTGAAATAAGCCAGCGCAGGGATGCCAAACAAAAGGAACACGCTGAATTACGTTTAGGGATTATTTGGGCGAAACTGTTTTAGACAGGTTATGGAACTATTTCGACGAAACAGTTGGAGACATTTTAAAAGATGATTTTTGAAGAGATTTTAGAAGAGAAATTAATGGTGAAACTCTGTGGTCGTTATAATACACAAGTTTCATTTGAACAGTGTTGTGAGGTCCTCTACCCCAACCCCAAAGGGTTCCGATCCTCCTACCCCAACCTCGAAGGAAGCGCTCGGTACTCAAAGTTCCCCCCAAGCTCCCAAAGAGCCCCAGCCCCCCAAACGCCCTCCTCAGACCCTCAAAGGCCCTCCCCTGGTCCTCAAGGGCCCACCAGCCCCCCAAAGGCCCATCGAGCTCCCAAAGGACCAACGGGGTCCCAAAGGCCCTCCACCGGTCCCCAACTGCCCCCCCCGGATCCCCAAACGTCCTCCCTGGGTCCCAAAGGTCCTCCCCCGATCCCCCGTCGTTCGTTGATGTGTGTTGTCTGAAACCTATGATTTGGGATGTGTAGTTTGCTACTTCAGGCTTTTCTGAGCTAAGGTTTCCTAGTATTTCCTAGGTGAATGTTGTCTGAAACCAATAGTTTGGGATGAGTAGTTTGCTTTTTCAGGCTTTTATGAGCTAGGTTTCTTAGCCTTTCGTTGGTGTGTGTTGACTGAAACTTATGATTTGGGATATGTAGTTTGCTATTTTTGACTTTTCTGAGTTGGATTTCTTAGTCTTTCATAGGTGTGTGGTGTCTGAAACCTATGATTTGGGATGTGTAGTTTGCTACTTTCGACTTTTCTGAGCTAGGTTTCTTAGCCTTTCATAGATATGTGTTGTTAGAAAATTATGATTTTGGATGTTTAGTTTGCTATTTCAGGCTTTTCTGAGCTAAAGTTTTCTAGTATTTCGTAGGTGAATGTTGTCTGAAACCAATAGTTTGGGATGAGTAGTTTGCTATTTTTGACTTTTCTGAGCTAGGTTTCTTAGTCTTTCGTTGGTGTGTGTTGACTGAAACCTATGATTTGGGATGGTTAATTTGCTATTTTTGACTTTTCTGAGCTAGATTTCTTAGCCTTTCATAGGTGTGTCCTTTCTGAAAATTATGATTTGGGAGGTGTAGTTTGCTTTTTGGACTTTTCAGAGCTAGGTTTCTTAGCCTTTCATAGATATGTGTTGTTAGAAAATTATGATTTGGGATGTTTAGTTTGCTATTTCAGGCTTTTCTGAGCTAAAGTTTTCTAGTATTTCGTAGGTGAATGTTGTCTGAAACCAATAGTTTGGGATGAGTAGTTTGCTATTTTTGACTTTTCTGAGCTAGGTTTCTTAGTCTTTCGTTGGTGTGTGTTGACTGAAACCTATGATTTGGGATGGTTAATTTGCTATTTTTGACTTTTCTGAGCTAGATTTCTTAGCCTTTCATAGGTGTGTCCTTTCTGAAAATTATGATTTGGGAGGTGTAGTTTGCTTTTTAGACTTTTCAGAGCTAGGATTCTTAGTCACTCATAGGTGTTTGTTGTCTGAAACTTCGAGTTTGGGATGAGTAGTTGGTTATTTCAGACTTTTCTGAGCTAAGGTTTCTTAGTATTTCGTAGGTGAATGCTGTCTGAAACTTATGATTTGGGATATGTAAATTACTATTTCGGGCTTTTTTGAGTTGGATTTCTTAGTCTTTCATAGGTGTGTGGTGTCTGAAACCAATAGTTTGGGATGAGTAGTTTGCTATTTTCGACTTTTCTGAGCTAGGTTTCTTAGCCTTTCATAGGTATGTGTTGACTGAAACCTATGATTTGGGATGGTTAATTTGCTATTTCAGGCTTTTCTGAGCTAAGGTTTTCTAGTATTTCGTAGGTGAATGTTGTCTGAAACCAATAGTTTGGGATGAGTAGTTTGCTATTTTTGACTTTTCTGAGCTAGGTTTCTTAGTCTTTCGTTGGTGTGTGTTGACTGAAACCTATGATTTGGGATATGTAGTTTGCTATTTTTGACTTTTCTGAGCTGGATTTCTTAGTCTTTCATAGGTATGTGTTGTCTGAAACCTATGATTTGGGATGGGTGGATTGCTACTTTTGACTTTTCTGAGCTGGATTTCTTAGTCACTCATAGGTGTTTGTTGTCTGAAACCTATAGTTTGGGATGACTAGTTTGCTATTTTTGACTTTTCTGAGCTAGGTTTCTTAGCCGTTCATAGGTGAGTGTTGTCTGAAACTTATGATTTTGGATATGTAAATTACTATTTCTGACTTTTCATAACCAGATTTCTCAGTCTCTCATAGGTGTGTGGTGTCTGAAACCTATGATTTGGGATGTGTGGGTTGCTATTTTTTGACTTTTCTGAGCTAGGTTTCTTAGCCATTCGTAGGTGTGTGTTGACTGAAACCTATGATTTGGGATGGTTAATTTGCTATTTTTGACTTTTCTGAGCTGGATTTCTTAGTCTTTCATAGGTGTGTGTTATCAGAAAATCATGATTTGGGAGGTGTAGTTTGCTTTTTGGACTTTTCAGAGTTATGATTCTTAATCTCTCATAGGCGTTTGTTGACTGAAACTTCTAGTTTGGGATGAATAGTTTGTTATTTCAGACTTTTCTGAGATAAGGTTTCCTAGTATTTCGTTGGTGAATGCTGTCTGAAACCTATGATTTGGGATTACACATGCACACGAAAACTTACATGCACACAAAAACTTACATGCACACAAAAACTTACACACACACACACACACACACGAAAACTCACACACACACGTCAAAACTTACACACACA